>PVKP010010602.1:0-64185 GCA_004027715.1 Plecturocebus donacophilus
CGAAGTTCTCGTGTTGTGTTTTTCAGCTCCATCAATTCACTTATATTCTTCTCTAAGTTGTCCATTCTCGTTAGCATTTTGTTAAATCTTCTTTCAAGGTTCTTAGTTTCTTTGCATTGGGTTAGAACATGTTCTTTTAGCTCACAGAAGTTTCTTATTATCCATCTTCTGAAGCCTGATTCTGTGAGTTCATCACACTCATCCTCCGTCAGGCCTTGTTCTCTTGCTGATGAGGAGCTGCGATCTCCTGTAGGAGGAGAGGCATTCTGAGTTCGGGTGTTCTCAGCCTTTTTGCACTAGTTTCTTCCCATTTTTGTAGATTTATCCACCTGTCGTCTTTGTAATTGTCGACTTTCAGATTGGGTCTCTGAGTGGACTTCGGCTTGTTGGTTATGAAGTTTTTTCTGTTTCTTAGTTTTCCTTCGGGGGGCGCCCCTTCCCCACAGAGCTGGGCCTTCCTGGGTTCAGCTGTGCTTGCTCTCAGTCCTCAGCACTTCCAATTGCTGTTCTCCTTGTGGGGATGGGCTCAGTGGAGCCCAACCAAAAGGGCACCCAGTCCCGTATACTTGGCACTGAGAAGCACCGTGCCGGGGCGCCGGCAAAACAGCCACGCCGGCCAAAAGAGTCACGCTGGCAACTCGTGTGGCTCCTTCGCCGGGAATCTCCCAGTCTGTGGGCATCAAAAATTCGTCTGCAATTGCGGCATCCACTTGCTCTCCGCGCTTTCACTGGGAGCTACAATCCTGAGCTCCTGCTACGTGGCCATCTTGGATCTCTCTCCTTTGTGGGATAATTTTATACTTCAGTTGAATCAAGTAAAAATGGGGCTTGTATTTTCTATACATTTGTTTTTAATTTCATTTGTTTCCTAGTAATTCATTTTTTATTGTAGTTTACAGAAACATTGTTCTACAACAGATCAGAAAATTAAAACGCTTGTCCTCAAGCTTTTTTTACAATGCAATTTGAGTAGCATTCTTTTATACTATCCAACTTTAATGTTTCCTCTTATTCTCTATTAAGCCTTTTTCCAGTATGCTTTTTGTATTAGTTTCCTAGGACTGCCATAACACAGTATTAAAATGCTGAGTAGCTTAAAACAACAGAAATGTATTCTTTCACAAATCTTGAGTCTGGAAGTCTGAAATGAAAGCATCAGCAGGGCCATGCTTCTTTTGAAGGCTCTTGGAGAGAATCCTTCCTTACTTCTTCAAGCTTTTTGGTGACCACAGCTTTTTCTTGATTTGTGGCAGCATAACTCCAATCTCTGCCTTCATTATTATATGGTGATAGGGTTTGGCTCTGGGTCACCACCCAATTCTCACTTTGAATTGTAATAATATTCACATATCATGGGAGAGACCCAGCGGGAGGTAATGGAATCATGAAGGCGGGTTTTTCCTGTGCTATTCTTGTGATAATGAATAAGTCTCATGAAATCTGATGGTTTCAGTAAGGGCAGTTCTCCTGCATATGCTGTCTCTCTTGCCTGCCACTAAGTATGACATGACTTTGCTTCTTCTTCACCTTCTATCATGATTGTGAGGCCTTGCCAGCCATGTGGAACTGTGAGTCAATTAAACCTCTATACTTTATAAATTACTCGGTCTCTGGGATGTCTTTATTAGCAGTGTGAGAATGGACTAATACAGTAAATTGGTACTGGTAGTGGGGTGCTGCTGTAAAGATACCCAAAAATGTAGAAGCAATTTTGGAACTGGGTAACAGGCAGAGTTTGAAACAGTTTGGAGGGCTCAGAATAACACTGGAAAATGTGGAAAAGTTTGGAACTTCCTCAGGACTTGAATGGCTTTGGCCAAATGCTACTCATCTCAGATGAAGATGAGGAACTTGGAAACTAGAGTAAAAATGACTCCTGCTATGTTTTAGCAAAGAGAGTGATGGCATTGTGCCCCTGCCCTAGAGATCTGTTGGACTTTGAACTTGAGAGATATGATTTAGAAATTTCTGGTGGAAGAAATTTCTAAGCAGCAAAGCATTCAAGAAATAACTTGGGTACTGTTAAAAGCATTCAGTTTTATTCATTCACAAAGATATGGTTTGGAATTGGAACTTATGTTTAAAAGAGAAGCAGAGCACTAAAGTTCAGAAAATTTGCAGCCTGACAATGCGGTAGAAAATTTAAATTCATTTTGAAGCCAGATGCAAAAGTTGGCACAAGTAATAAGTAACGAAATGTTAAATTGTCAAGACAATGGAGAAAATGTCTCCAGGGCATGTCAGAGGTCTTTGGAGCAGCCCCTCCCATCATAGGCCCAGAAGTCTAGGAGGAAAATAAGGTTTCCTGGACTGTACCTGAGGTCTTACTGCTTTGTGCAGTCTCAGGTCTTGGTGCCCTGCATCCCAGTTGTGGCTAAAAGTGGTCAAGGTACAACTTGGGCCATGGCTTCAGTGGGTGCAAGTCCCAAACCTGGGCAGCTTCCACGTGGTGGTGAGCTTGTTGGTGCACAGAAGTAAAAAATTGAGGTTTGGGAACCTCCACCTAGATTTCAGAGGATGTATAGAAACTCCTGGATGTACAGGCAGACATTTTCTGTAAGGGCAGGACCCTCGTAGAGAACCTCTGGAGGGCAGTGTGGAAGGAAAATGTGGGGTTGGAGCCCCTACACAGAGTCCCTACTGGGGTACTGCCTAGTGGAGCTGAGAAGAAAGCCACCATCCTCCAGACTTCAGAATGGTAGATCCACTGACAGCTTGCATCATGCACCTAGAAAAGCTGCAAAAACTTAATGCTAGCCCATGAAGGCAGCTGGGAGCCAGGCTGTACACAGCAAAGCCACAGGGGCAGAGCTACCTGAAGCCATTGAAGCCCACCTCTTGCAGTGTGACCTGAATGTAAGACATGAAGTCAAAGGAAATCCTTTTGGAGCATTAAGATTTGACTGCCCCACTGGATTTTGGACTTGCATGGGGCCTGTAGCCCCTTTGTTTTGGCTAATTTCTCCCATTTGGAATGGGCATATTTACCCAACACCTCTATCTTTATTGTATCTACAAAATAACCAACTTGCTTTTGATTTTATTGGTTCACAGGTAGAAGGGACTTGCATTGTCTCAAATGAGACCTTGGACTGTGGACTTTTGAGTTAATGATGAGATGAGTTAAGACTTTGTGGGAATGTTGGGAAGGCATGATTGATTCTAAAATGTGAGGACACGAGATTTGGGAGGGGCTGGGGTAGAATGATAATGGTTTGGCTTTGAGTCTCTACCCAAATTTAACCTTGAATTGTAATAATACCCATATGTTGTAGGAGGGACCTGGTGGGAGGTAATTGAATCATGGGAGCATGTTTTTTTCCTATGCTGTTCTCATGATAGTGAATCTGTCTAATGAGGTCTGATGGTTTTATAAAGGGCAGTTCCCCTGCACATGCTATCTCTCTTGCCTGCCACCATGTAAGAAATGACTTTCCTCTTCCTTCTCCTTCCACAGTGACTGCGAGACATCCCTAGCTATGTGAAACTGTGAGTCAATTAAACCACCTTTATTTATAAATTACCCAGTCTTAGGCATGTCTTTATTAGCAGCTTGAGAACAGACTAATACACATGGCTTTTTGTTTGTTTATGTCTATGTCCTCTCCTCTTCTTATAATGACACTCTTAGAATTTAAAGCTCACTCTAATCCAGTGTAATTTTATCTTGATTCTTGGCTGATCATATTTTGAAAGACCCATTTCTAAATGAAGTAGACATGAATTAGGAGGTGGACACGAATTTGGAGGTAGACATTCTTCAACCCTCTAGACTTCCCCAACTCTCCTAGTTGCGCTTGTTTGCATTTGCACAATAACTTTCACATTGCTAAATCTAATGGTCAATTTTAAGTCCACACCTAACTTAATTTATATAGATCATGGTTTCCCAAGACAGTTCTGTTTTAAAACTATTGTCTAATATGGGGACTGTTTTAACTTTCAAAAGTGTTTAGGTAACAAATTATATAGTCTGTTAACTTTAATTTGGATCTGACATAGCTTAAAACTCCTTTCTCCATATATTATCCCACTTCACTTATTTGTTCTTTTCATTCTCGTTTATTGAGTTTTTCCCTTTCTCCTTAGCCTCTTGAAGTTGGTTTGCCTCAGTATTTCTTTTCCTATGTATACACTATTCTTTGGTAACTTTATGAACCCAATATTTTAAATATTTCTCTAGGCCCACAACTCCCAAATTTGTGCATTCTGATTGTTGTTCCTTGAACTTTAGATTTGCAAACACAACTGCTTACTCAAGGTCTCCACTTGATGACTAACAAAAAATGAAGTTATGTTAAAAATGCAAAGTCTGAATTCTCATGATTCTACTCAACCTGTGGCTCCCTTCATTTCAGTAGTGCAGTGATGAGGACTTTATGTATAAAACAAGGTGGTCAGGATAGATTTTACTGATACTACATTTGAGCAAAGATTTGAAGAATGTGAGGGACTTCATTATACTTACAGCAGAAAAGTGTCTCAAACACCACCACAGCTAGTGCAAAGGCCTGAAGGAGAAGCATATTTATTGTGTGCTTGGAGCAGCAATATGACTGGAAAAAATGGGTAAAGAAAGAAAAGGAGGAAAAATTATGTACAGTCTTCTAAATTGTTCAAAGGATTTTGGCTTTTACTCAGGGCCATTGTAACATTTTTTAACTTTTTCTGGGAAAGGGGTAATTGTTTTTATTAATGTATAACACATATAGAAAATCAAAATCATAGACATTAATAAATATTCCTACACTAAATATTCCTGTGTAACTCATACCCATATAGAAACAGAGTATTATCAACATCCCATAAGCTCCACTCAGGTTTGCTTCCATTCATTAACTGTATCCCATGCCCCTAGGAGTAAAAACTATCTTGCTTTCTAATACCATAGATGAATTGATGAATAAAGATAAATGTAATAAATGGTAGATTAAATATTGATAAATTAAATTATACAATGTGTACTTGTATTGGTTTATTTTCATACTGCTAATAAAGACATACCTGAGACTGGGTAATTTATAAAGTAAAACAAGTTTAATGAACTCACAGTTTCACATGATTGGGGCAGCCTCACAATCATGGTGGAAGACAAAGAGGAGCAAAGGTATGTCTTACATGGAGGCAGGCAAGAAAGAATGAGAGCCAAGCAAAGAGGGAAATCCCTTATAAAACTATCAGATCTCTTGAGTGGTCACTCTACTATTATGAGAACAGTATGGAGGAAACTGCTCTGTGATTCAATTATCTCCATCTGGTCCAGCCCTTGACACATGGGGATTATTACAATTCAAGTTGAGATTTGGGTGTGGACACAAAGCCAAACCATATCAGTACTCTTTTGGGTCTGAGTTTGACTCATTTTGTTCAGACTTCATAGGAATCAAGGATTCTCAGGAAGATTAATAGAGCTAGGAATTGAACAAGGAAATTTCTGGTGGTAATGGAATTATTCTATGCCCTGATTATGATGGTGGATATGCTATGGGATACATCTGTCGAAATTCATAGAGCTGTCTGCACAAGAAGAATGAATTTCACCACATATAAGTTATACTTCAACAGGCCTGTCTTTAAAAACAGCCAAATACTGCATGTTCTCACTTCTAAATGGGAGCTAAATGATAAGAATTTGTGAACACAAAGAAGGAAACGACAGACACTGGTGTCTACTTGAGTGGGAAGTGTGGGAGGAGGAAGAGAAGAAAAGTACTACTGGGTATTAGACTTAATATCTGGGTGATGAAATAATATGTTCAACAAACCCATGTGACATGTGTTTACCTATGTAACACACTTTCACATGTACTCCCAAACCTAAAATAAAAGTTAAAAAAATGTTGAGGCAAAAGAAGTTTAAAAATACAAAATGAAAACTAAATGCACATTAGACTTGGCAGTTTTTAATGAAGAAAAAAGCAGCTTTAAAAATCCAGCAGCATGAGTTCTTTGATTTTTATTCTTCTGTTTTACTATTAATGTGCCTCAAGGATTTCCTTTTTGTCAACCATTTTCTATGTCTTGAAGGTAACTTTCATGTTAACATTTGACACTTACTTCAGACTCCTGATTGGTTCAGTTAATAAATGTTATTTCCTATTTGTTTAGAGGATTTTGCTTCACAATAGTGTGTAGATAGGTTTTCTGTCCCAATCAGCTGCAATTAAATGGTATTAAAACCACATAACATAAATGTCCATCACTGCTTCCTAATGAAGGGCTGTGAAGATAATTTTACCTAGAAACCACTGTTGTCATGGCAGAAACTAGAATTATCATGTTTTTTACACTAATAGATTTTCAAATTGCACTATTTCCCTTAATAAAACAGATTAAGGTGCTGATTTAGCTAATTCGTTGTCATATTGTAAAAGCATAAGGCTTTTTCTGTTAGCATTCTTCTTCATAATTTGCAATTCCCTTCCATTTATTTTTAACTACAGAAGTTTGATTGACAAAGCTCTTGGTTTTCTTGTAAAATGATAAAATGTTAAGTCATTAGTTAAGATCCTGAAAGTCTGAGCCTATGTGACTGAAGTGTTACAGAGTAACAAAACCCAGCTGAGTTACAAACATGATCTATTAGTAGATAAATTTAAATTTAATTCAAATTCATTAAAGAAGTACCATACCTACAATTACCCCAAAATCAGAAGTAACTATCACTTGTGACTGATTAATCTTGATTAATGTGTAAAGTAGAAAAACTATATTTTGAGACTTTACTTCTTCACTTTAATTTGATTTGGGAAGATTTACTTTTGTTCATAAGCCATGATAGCAATGGGTTAAGAAACAAGAAAACAAACAAAAATTACCAACTCCTGTTATGTCTTCAAGGCAAAAACAAATAACTTTAAATTATATTTTTCATCTACTCAACAAACAAGATTTAAATTTATGCTTCACACAAGATGCTGTGCTGGTAATGGCAGGCACAGGTTCTGCTCTCCCATAGGATGCATGTAGTGGGAGTGACTGATAAGTAAGTCACTATACAAATTGAAATTCGATATGCTGTAGGAGTGTAAGAGATGGAGCAATCAATTCTGACATAGTGGATAAATGAAGACTTTCGAATTCGGTCTTGAAAGATACGTGGGATCTGAAATGGGTGAAATAGAGGAGCAGCATTTCTGATGGTGGTAAAAGTATAAGCAAAGAAATAACTAGGCATTTTCAGGAAAATGTAAATCATCTAATATGGCTTACATGAATTAAGAAGAGATGTAGAAAGAAATTTGTATCTATGAAGAATTTAGGTTGTATAATGAAAGGCCGTAAGTCTCCCCATTAGGGTTAGTTACCCTTTCACTTGTGATCCCCTCTTCAATGTCTGCCTTCTTCCTGTTAGGGTTAGTTACCCTTCCGCTTGTGATGCCATATTCAATGTCTGCCTTCTTCATTAGATTCTATCTCAATGAGGGAAGTGTCAGTTTCTAACTTTTAAAGCACCTTATCACCACAATCTAACACAGAACCTTGTACATATTAGGCAATTATATTTGATAAATATATTATAAACATTTATAAAGTGAACAAGATAATGTCCTACTAAAATCTTGTAGTTACTCTACACTGCATATAAAATATACAAAAATACAGAAAGAAAGAGTTTCTTAATTTTTTTTGTAGTTTTTATATATTTAGGGGGTCTAAGTGCATGTTTCTTACATGCATACACTGCACAGTTATGAAATTTGAGCATCATCATCTGAACAGTGAACATTGTACCCAGTAGGTAATTTTCCAACCCTCACCACTCTCCCACCTTTTGTAGTCATCAGTGCCTACTATTTCATTCTGTATGTCCATATGTACCAGCTTTTTAGCTCCCTCTTATAATGGCGAACGTGCTATATTTTACTTTCTGTTTCTAATTTATTTCATTTAGCATAATGGCCTCAAGTTCCGTCCATGTTGCTGCAAAATACATAATTTAAATAATTTTTATAGCTGAATAGTATTCCAAGGTGTGTGTGTGTGTGTGTGTGTGTGTGTGTGTCCTATTTTTTTACCCAGTGCTCCGTGATGGACACTTAAGTTGATTCCATGTCTTTGTTATTATGACTAGCACAACAGTAAACATACGAGTGCTGGTATCTTTTTGATAAAAATTATTTCTTTCCCTTTGGGTAGAAGTAGTAGGATTGTCAGATTGCATGGTATTCCATTTTTAGTTCTTTAAGAAATCTCTTTTTTTTTTGCATAGTGGTTGTACTAATTTACATTCCCACTAACAGGGTTGGGAAATAACCCAAAAAGGGAACAGCATTCCCTTTTCTCTGCCTCCTTGCCAAAATCTGTTGTTTTTTGACTTTTTAATAATAGTCATTTTGACTGCTATAAGTTGGTATCTCTCTGTGGTTTCCATTCACACTTCGCTGATAATAAGTGACATTTAGCATGTTTTTCATATGTTTGTTGGCTGTTTGTATGTCTTCTTTTGAAAAATGTCTATTTATGTCATTTGGGTTTGCTTTTCCTCCTGTTGAGTTTTTTGTAAATTCTGCATATGAGCCCCATGTCAGATGTGTAGTTTGCAATATTTTCTCCCAGTCTGTAAGTTGTCTGTCCCCTCTTTTTATTATTCCTTTGGCTGTGCAGAAGCTTTTTAGTTTTATGAAAGTCCATCTGTCTATTTTTGCTTTTGTCACATTAGCTTTTGAGGACTTGGTTGTAAATTCTTTACCTAGACAATATCCAGAATAATTATTCCTGGGTTTTCTTGTAGAATGTGTATAGATTCATGTCTTAACATACAGATCTTTAGTCCTTCTTGAGTTAATTTTTGTATATGGTGAGTGGTACAGGTCCAGTCTTACTCTTCTACATATGACTCTCCAATATTCCCAGCACTGTATATTGAAAATTGTGTCTCTTCTCCGGCATATATTTTTGTTGACTTTGTCAACAAAAGATCAATTGTTTTTTGGTATGTGGATTTATTTCTGGGTGCTCTATTCTGTTCCATTAATCTACATGTCTGTTTTTGTAACAGTGCAATGCTGTTTGATGGCTGTAGCCATGTAGTATAATTTGAAATCAGATAATGTGGCCTGCCACTTCGTTCGTTTTGCTAGGATGGCTTTGTCTATTCAGGCTATTTTTGTCTCCTTAAGGTTTGTAAGATTATTTTTTAATTCTGAAATTTTAAGATTGTCCCACATTATTATTTTGTGGCTCTTTGTCTCCTTCTTTATGTCTAGTAAAATTTGTTTTGTGAACGTGAGTGTGTTGATGTTGGGTGCAAACATATTTAAGATTGCTATAATCCTCCTCTTGATTCTTTTATCATTATATAATGACCTTTTTGTGTTTTTTACTTTATTTGATTTAAATACTGTTTTATCTGATATAAGTATAGCTACTCCAGCCCATTTTTTGTTTCCATTTGCATGGAATATTTTTTCCACCTCTTGATTTACAGTCTATATGTGTTTACAGAAAAGATGAGTTTATTGTAGGTAGCATAGAGTTGGACAGTGTCTTTTTATCTATTCTTCAATCAGTCTTTTAGGTAGAACATTTAATCTATTGACACTGAGTGTTAATATTGACATATGAGGTTTTGTTACTGTCGTGTCATTGCTTTCCAGTTTTAGATATTCTTTTCTCTGTTTTCTTTGTGGTTTTATGAAATTATTTTGTGTTGACATTTGATTCCTTTCTCTTCCTTATTTGTGTGATTGTTTTATAAGAATTGTTAGGGTTCTATTTGTGAGTGTTTTAGTCATAGCAAATATTGACCTTCCTTTTTATTTTTTTTTAATTTGGTTACATAAGAGGTGCATATATTTGTGGGGTACGTGAGAGATTTTGAAACAGGAATGTAGTGTATAATCATCACATCAAGGTAAATGGGGTATCCATCAACCCAAATATTTATCCTTTGCTGTCCACACAATTCAATTAGACTCTTTTGGTTATTTTAATATGTATAAAAATTAATAGTGACTATAGTCATCCTGTTGTGGTGTCAAATACTAGGTCTTATTTATTCTTTCTGTTTTTCTTAGTATCCATTAACTGTACCCACTTCCACCCACCTGCCCACTAACCTTCCAAGCCTTTGATAACCATCCTTCTATTCTCTATTTCTGTGGCTTAAATTGTTTTAATTTTTAGTACCCATAAATAAGGGAAAACATGTAAGGTTTGTTTTTCTTTGCCTGGCATAGTTTACTTAACATAATGACCACCAGTTCCATTCATATTGTTGCAAATGTCAGGATCACATTCTTTTTAATGGCTAAACAGTACTCAATTGAGTATATGTACCACATTTCCACATTTCCTTTATTCATTCCTCTGTTGATGGACACTTAGTTTGCTTCAAAATCTTGGCTATTGGGAATAGTGCTGCAGTAAACATATTAATGCAAATATAACTTCAATATACAGATTTCCTTACTTGGGATATACACCTAACAGTGGGAATGCTGGATTGTAGGTTAGCTCCATTTTTAGTTTTTTGAGGAACCTCCAATTTGTTCTCCATAGGAGTTGCACTAATTTACATTCCCACCATCAGAGTAATAGAATTCCCTTTTCCCCATATTATCACCAGCATTTGTTATTGCCTGTCTTTGGATAAAAGGAATTTTAAGTGGATCACCTGAGGTCAGGAGTTCGAGACCAGCCTGGCCAACATGGTGAACCCCTGTCTTAAAAAAAAAAAAAAAGGAATTTTAAGTGGAGTAAGGGAAAATTTTACTATACTTTTGATTGGCATTTTTCTAATAATCAAAGATGTTGATTACCTTTTCATATATCTGACTGAAATTTTTATGTCTTCCTTCAAGAAATGACTATTGAGATGGTTTGCCTATGTTTTCATCAAATTATTAAATTTTTCCTATAGAGTAATTTAAGTTTCTAGCTATTTTGATTACTAATCCCTTGTCAAATAGGTAGTTTGCAAATATTTTATCCCATCTTGTAGATTGTCTCATCACCTGGTTGATGGTTTCCTTTTCTGTGCTTTTTAACTTAATGTGATTCTATTTGTCTATTTTTTCTTTGGTTGCCTGTGTGTGTAGTGCATTACTCAAGAAATCTTTGCCCAGACCAATGCCTTGGAGAGTTACACCAGTGTTTTCTTTTAGTAGTTTCATAGTTTGAATTCTTAGATTTAAGTCTTTATTCAACTTTTAATTGATTTTTTGTGTATGGCAAGATATGGGAGTCTAATTTCATTCTTCTACATATAGATCTGAGCACCATTTGTTGAAAAGACTGTCCTTTCTTCAATATGTGTTTGTGGAAACTTTTTCCAAAATGAGTTAGCTGTAGACATATGGAACTGTTTAGTGTTCTCTGCTCTGTTTCATTGGCCTACACGTCTGTTTTTATTCAGTACACTTCTGTTTTGGTTCCTATAACACTGTAGTGTAATTTGAAGTCAGATAATGTGAATTCTCCAGTTTGTTCTTTTTTTCTCAGGAGAGCTTGAGCTAGTTTGGGTCTTTTGTTGTTCTATATACTTTTTTAAATTGCATTTTCTATTTCTGTGAAAAATTACATTGATAATTTGATAGGGATGGCATTGAATCTGTAGATTTCTTTGGATAGGATGAACATTTAAACCGTATATATCCTTACATTCCAATCCTTGAGCATGTAATATCTTTCCATTGTTTTGTGTCCTCTTCAATTTCGTGCATCAATATTTTGTAGTTTTCATTATAGACATCTGTAACTCCTTTAATTAAGCTTATTCCTAGACATTTTATTTTACTTGTAGCTATTGTAAATGAAATTACTTTATTGGTTTATTTTTCTGATTGCTCACCGTTGGCATATAGAAATGCCACTTACTTTTATATGTTGATTGTATATTCTGCGGCTGTACTAAATTTATTTAGTAGTTCTAATAGTTTTTCTGGTGGAGTCTTTAGGTTTTTCCAAATTTAAGATTATATTTTCTGCAAAGAAGTATAAATTCCTTTCCTGTTTGTAAGCCCTTTATATCTTTATTTTATCTGGTTTCTTTATCTAGGACTTCCAGTACTATGTTGAATAACAGTGGTAAAAGTGGGCATCCTGGTCTTGTTCCAGATCTTAGAAAAAAAGCTTTCAGTATTTTCTTATTCAGTAGGATACTAGCTGTGGATCTGTCATATGTGGCTTTCATTATGTTGTGGTATGTTCCTTCTATATGCAATTTTTGAGAGTTTTTATCATAAATGGTGTTGAATTTTATCAAATGCTTTTTCAGCACAAATTGAAATTATTATATGGATTTTACCCTTCATTTTGTTGATATGATGTATCACATTGATTGATTTGCATACGTTGAATCATCCTTGAATCCGTAAGATAAACTCCACTCCGTCATGATGAATTTTTTTGTCAATGTGCTATTGTGTTTGGTTTGCTAGTATTTTGTTGAGAACTTTTTTCATCAATATTCATCAGAAGTATTGGCCTATAGGTTTTTTTGTTTCTATTTTTAATGTGTCTTTGGTTTGGTATTAGGATAATACTAACTTCATAGAAATAAGTTTATGAATCTCATCTATTTTAGAATAAGTCACCACTATTTTTAGGAACAGTTTAAGTAGATTGGTATTAGTTTCTCTTTAAATGTTTAGTAAAAATCAGCAGTGAAGCCATCAAGTCCCAGGCTTTCCTTTGCTGAGAAAGGTTTTCTTATGACTTCAATCTTATTACTTGTTAATGGTCTGTTCAGGTTTTGGATTTTTTCATGGTTTGATTATGGCAGGTTGTACAGGTCTAGGAATTTATCCATTTGTTCTATAGTTACCAACTTATTGGCATACAGTTGCTCATAGAAGCAACTAAAGATACTTTGAATTTCTGTGCTATCAGTTCCAATGTTTCCTTTTTCATCTCTGATTTCATTTATTTTACTCTTCTCTATTTTTTTTTAAGTTAGTCAGGCTAAAAGACTTATCAGTTTTGTCTTCTCAAAAAACAACTTTTCATTTTATTCATATTTTATATTCTTCATTTTCATTTCAATTGTTACTGCTCTGATTTTATAATTTCCTTTCTTCAGCTAACTTTGACTACTTTGCTCTTGATTTTCTACCACTTTAAGATATATTGTTATGTTATTTATTTGAAGTTTTTGTTCTTTTCGACATAGGCATTTATAGGTATAAACATTCTTCTTACTACTACTTTCACTATAGTCCATAGGTTTTGGTATTAATATCATTTGTTTCAAGAAATTGTTCAGTGTTCTTCTTAATTTCTTCATTGACTCATTGGTCATTAATTAGCATATTGTTTAGCTTCCATGAGTTTCTATAGTTTCCAAAATTTCTCTTATTAATGATATTTCTAGTTTTATTACATTGTAGTTGAAGAAGATCCTTGATTTTTTTTTTCATTTTTTGTGAATGTTATAAGACTTGTTTTGTGACCAAACATATGTTCTAGACTTTAGAATGATCCACATACTGAGGAAAATGTTCTGGATGAAATGTTCTGTATATATCAATTAGGTCCATGTGATCTATAATCAGATTAAGACAGAAGATTTTTGTTGTCTCTCTACTTAGTATAAGAGTACACACTGGAGTTTCAGTGTTATAATATTCTGTGTTTTTCTGTGTACTTACTACTACCAGAGAGTTTTATACCTTCAGATGATTATTTATTGCTCATTAGTGTTCTTTTCTTTCTGATTGAAGTACTTCCTTCAGCATTTCTTATAGGACAGAGCTGGTATTAATGAAATCCCTCAACTTTTGTTTGCCTTGGAAAATATTTATTTCTCCTTTATATTTGAAGGCTGTTTATTGGATATACTGTCCTAGGATAAAAGCTTTTTTTTTTTTTTTGTTCCTTCAGCACTTTAAATATGTCATCCCACTCTCTCCCTGATTATAAGGGTACCAGTGAAATATCTGCTGCCAGATATATTGGAGCTCTATTTTATGTTTTGTTTTTTTTTTATTATTATCTCTTTCTGCTTTTAGGATTCTCTTTTTATCCTGGATCTTTGGGAGTTTGATTATTAAATTTCTTGAGATATTCTTCTTTAAGAATAGTTATTCTCATCTTATCTATACTCCATAGCCTGATGAGGCCAAATATACTCCTAATAGGGGTTTATAGAGGCAATTATCCTTTTTTATATATTGCTTACTTTCAGAATTGTGTATATTCATGTGAATATATGTATACATGTGAAGACATAAATGCCTATACAGAATTACAATTTAATTTAATTCAACCAACTTCTATTGAGAGCTTATTTTGTTTCATTGTTTTGGTATGTAAATTGAGGCAAATGAAACCTTGATGTCAACTCCTGCTATATATACATGCACACATACACATTTTGCACAATCAGTTGAAGCTGCCTTTGCAAAAATTATAACAATGAGAAAATTATGAAAATGACAGAGATCTAACCTACTGATTCCATTTTGTTTCTAACCTCCAAGCTGCCCTTAATTCCTGAGGATAGGCCCTATTAACTTTGGGAGAAACTTAGTTTAAAGTTTAAATTTGAAACAAAGATGATGACAGACCTTTCCTGTAACAAACCCCCTCCCTGCCTGGGGATCAAACTACCTTTGTAAGACTAACAAATTAGCCACAAGATTAAAAAGTATGATTTAGGAGCCATGCTGCCAGAGACCACAAGATCCCTAACCTTCTCAATTGTTCCTGGAAATAACATCCCTATTTTGAAACCTAAGATTGATGCTCAAGACATTGTTCAGATTCTGTATTCTGATGTACTGGCCGACACCAACCAGCTAGGTAATCTGGTTCAACCAGTTCTGTGAACCCACCCAGGAACAGAAGACAGCAAGAAGAACCCACTTCAACCCTGTATGATTTCATCTCTGACCTGACCAATCAGCACTTCCCACTGCCTGCCCACTACCTACCAATTATCCCTAAAAACCTCCAGTCTCCTAATTTTCTGGGAGACTGATTTGAGTAATAAAACTCCAGTCTCCTGTTCAGCCAGCTCTGTGTAAATTAAACTATTTCTCTGTCACAATTCCTCTGATTTGATAAATCAGCTCTATCTGGGCAGCAGGTGAGACAGTACATTGGGTGGTTACACAGTTACTTTCAGTAGGAAAAAACACAGGATTGAAATCTCCTTTTAGCATCCTTCAAATAAATAAATAAATAAACCAGAACAGGGTCTTCTCACCTGCAATATAAGGTTTTAAATGTCTATTAGAGTCATTCTATTTCGCAACTATGTTAAACATGAGTGAAATATTGACTTCCAAATAAAATGTATCTCCAAAGAACACAACAGATCCAATATTAGAATAGTCATATATTCAATACATTTCTACTGAGGAGCAAGTAGTTGTTAGAATTTAGTACACTTGAGAAATCAGATATTTGTAGTTGTCTCATATCATATACAGTTCGAAAGAAGCAATTCTATTTTCTGGTTGTTATGCTCAATAAATTGAAGAAAGCATCAGAGGCATTTTTTTTCAGAGTTACGTAGGTACCTGTCAGTGCACTATGTTTTGAGAAGTCATGTGTTCTCTACCATATTGTTTCTTCAGGTGAATCTGCCATATCTCAGAAATTCACAAATTGATTATTCATAAAGTCCTCCCATCTAAATTAAAACATTTTGAAGATCATATTAAATACAAATATTAAATGATTTTGGTTAAAACTGATTTATCAGACTTAGTTTCCTGACATAATTGAGAGAAAATATGATAGATAAACAAACACATCTAGTGATGCCAGAGAGTTCATTAGTGAATCAAATTTCTCAGTAAGAGAGGCAAAGTGAATGGGCAAACCACTTATATATTAATTAATAAACATGTACTTAGAACCTATTTTGTGTCAGGCCACTGCGTTTTAGCCACTAGGGTTATATTAATAAAAAAGAAAGACCCAATTCCTGTTGTCTAGGAACTAAAAATAAACCTTAAACAGGAATCAGGATATGAAGAAGTAGGGTTATAATTTTATGCAGGTTGGAGATTGATTATGGAAATATTCCCAGAGAAGAGAATGTTTTGAATAAAATGAGGGTGTTGGCTATGCAGATATCTAGGAGGAGGTGCCCTCTAGGCAAAGGAAATAGCAAGTGCAAAGGCTCTGAAGTAGGGGTATGGCTGATAACATTCAAGAAACAACAAAGATCCTGGAATGACTAGATAAGAGATGATGAGAAATAAAACAGTAGGAGATAAAGTGAGAGGATGATAGGGGTCTAATCATGCAGAATCTTCTGTCATACTAAGTAATTTTATTTTGACTTTGATAGATAGCTATTGGAGTATCTTCTGCATAGGAGTATCAGGATCTCATTTATACTTTAAAATGATCACTCTGCTGTTTTAAGAATAGATTACAGGGGTCAAGGGGAAAGGAACAAGAATATTTAACAAGTTAGTGACATAATCCAAGCTAGAGAAGAAGTTAGCACAGTGGTCGTCTTCTGAGTGTATTTTCAAGGTAGATATAGTAGGATTACTTAATAACTACAAATAAGTGTGAGAGAATAATCAAAGATGATACCAAGATTTTTGCTTGAGCAATGGAAAAAAATGAAGAATGGAGTTGCCAATAAGTGATATGAAGAAGACTTCAGGTAGAGTTTGTGGTATAATATTGATATGATTTGGCTGTGTTCCCACCCAAATCTCATCTTGAATTCCCACGTGTTGTGGGAGAGACACAGTGGGAGGTAATTGAGTCATGGGACAAGTCTTTCTTATGCTGTTTTTATGATGGCAAATAAGTCTCATGAGATCTGGTGATTTTAAAAGGGGGAGTTTTCCTGCATAAGCTCTCTCTCTTTGCCAGCCACCATCCATGTAAGATGTAACTTGCTCTTCCTTGCTTTCTGCTATGATTGTGAGATCACTCCAGGCAAGTGTAAGTGTAAGTCCATTAAACCTGTTTTTTTCCGCCCCCCCCATCCCCACCCCCCATCTTGGGTATGTCTTTATCAGCAACATGAAAATGGACTAATACAGTAAATTGGTACAAGTAGAATGGGACACTGTTGATAAGATACCCAAAAATGTGGAAGTGAATTTGTAAATGGGTAACAGGCAGAGGTTTGAAAAGTTTGGAGAGCTCAGAAGAAGAAAGAAAAATATGAGAAAGTTTGAAACTCCCTAGAGACTTGTCGAATGGCTTTGACCAAAATGTTGATAAAAATATGGACAAGGAAATCCAGGCTGAGGTGGTCTCAGATGGAGATGAGAACTTGTTGGAAACTGGAGCAAAGGTGACTCTTGTTATGTTTTAGCAAAGAGCCCGGTGGCATTTTGCCCCTGCCCTAGAGATTTGTAGAATCTTGAACTTGAGAGAGATGATTTAGTGTATCCTTAGCTTTCAAATAGCCTTTCTAAACCTTTCATCAAACTAGCATTCAAGGGTTTTTTTTTTTTTTTTTTTTTTTTTGAGATGGAGTTTCACTCTTGTTGCCCAGGCTGGACTGCAATGACACAATCTCGGCTCAGCTCAACCTCTGCCTCCCAGGTTCAAACAATTCTCCTGCCTCAGCCTCCTGAGTAGCTGGGATTACAGGCATGCATCACCACACCCGGCTAATTTTGTATTTTTAGTAGAGACAAGGTTTCTCCATGTTGGTCAGGCTGGTCTCGAACTCCGAACTTCAGGTGAACCACCCTCCTCTGCCTGCCAAAATGCAGGGATCAGAGGTATGAGCCACCATGCCCAACCAAGATTTTCTAATATTACATCCCATTCCTCCTTTCACAGTCTTTTTGCCTTAACCACACAATTGGTTTTCTCAGTGCCTGCCCTGCAGTTTTCTTTCTCTCTATTTCTAGTCAATAGCATCAATTTCTCTTTTCACCCCCACTTTATTAACGTATGTTCCTATTATACCTTTAACAGTTTAAAATCCATTCTGATATAATGAAATGTTCCATAATCATCCACTACAGAAATATTCTCTGTACCTTCCAAATATCTGTAAGTTTATCTAAAATTATATCTATTTACATAAAAATCTAAGAATGCAGAAATGGCTAATTGCTTGATTAATTTATATTCTTCTCCTTCTTTCTTATTAAGATCTTTAATATGCTTCTATAAAATATATTATTCTGTTTCCATATGACTAATTTCTGACATATAAGGTTTATACAGAAGTTATTGGGTGGAACTTTTTTTTTTCTGAGACGGACTCTCACTCTGTTGCCCAGCCTGGAGTGCAGTGACGCTATCTCGGCTCACTGCAACCTCCACCTCCTAGGTTCAGGCAGTTCTTCTGCCTCAGCCTCCCTAGTAGCTGGGACTACAGGTGTGCGCCACCATGCCCAGCTAATATTTTTGTATTTTTAGTAGAGATGGGGTTTCACTATCTTGGCCAGGCTGCCGTTGAACTCCTGACCTCATGATCCACCATCTCAGTCTCCCAAAGTGCTGGGATTACAGGCATGAGCCACCATGCCTGGCCTTTGGGTTGGACTTTTAAGAATGTACCCTAAGAAGTGAATTGTTTCAGCTTGTAAATTGCTTCTTGGGCTTTAGGTAAGATCAAGTGTAGTATCAGCTGGTGTCAGCTTTTCCTTCTGTTTCTTCCTGAAATACTAATTCAGTGCTTCATGTGAGTCATCTCACTTGTGACTAGGAGGTGATAAACACATGTTAAGTAAGGATGACTGAGAAGTAAAACAGGAGGACCCTGGGTCCCACTCGATATTGTGGAATTGTCCTGGATTTCCTAACAGCTTACCTTTGGGAATTTTTATATAAATAAATAAATTAAAGTAAATAAATTCTCTTCTATTTTAAGATACTGTGGGAAGTTCTTGGAGGGAAGGGGTTATCTTTGTTTTTTCACAATGGAGTATAACTTTTATAGTTGACCCTTGAGCAACACAAGAGTGAGGGGTGCAAACCCACAGCACAGTACTTTTGACTTCCTTAACATGTAACTATGAGTAGCCTGCTATTGATTGGAAACCTTACCAATAACCTAAAACAGTCCATGAACACACATTTTTATATGCATCATATTTTTACAATAAAGTAAACCAGAGAAAAGACAATGCTATTAAGAAAATCATGAGACACCATATTTAAACTACATAAATATATTTAAATAGAAATGAATCATCATTAAAGGTCTTCATCTTCATCATCTTTACATTGAGTAGGCTAAGGAGAAGAAAGAGAAGGTGTTTGTTTTGTTGTCTCAAAGGGAGCAGAGGCAGAGGAAAATCAGCATATAAGTGGGCCCGTGCAATTTAAACCTGTGCTGTTGAAGGGTCAATTGCATTCATAAATGTCCTTATTCCTTGAATTATAAAACATTCTAGTCTAAGTTTTCTAGGATTCATTTCTGGGTTCATGCAGTACTTTTTAAGAGCTCAGTAACTCTTCCTTTGTTAGATGAAATTAGAAATATGTATGGGTATTTAAAAATGTATAAGAACATTCTAGCATTTATGATATGTCAAATATAAGGTATTTGTTATGTTTTATTTTTTAAATCATGAGTGTACCCATTGTAGACATCCCTAATTTTTTTTAACCTCAGCTTGGCTCTCTAGAAGTTACCCTCTGCTTCCTCATCAACATCTTATAGCAGAAGCAGTCATTTTTCAATCCAACCCAATCCTCTGAGTACACCTGAGTGACTCGAGCATGAACCTCAATTCCAAGGTAGCCCAGTGAGGTTTCTTTTTAAGGTACTTTAGAGCTGGAATGGAGAAAGAAAATCCCAGGTCTCTTTGTATGACTGGATGTAAAGTGCCAAAACAGTTAAAGATTGAATTTGATGCTAAGGGAACTTGGGGAATGCATCTTTATAAAGAGGCCTATGAAGCAGATGAAAAAAGGAAAAGGGGGAAGTCCTCACATCATAGGTATGCCAGTTTCCAGTTGTACCTTTCACCTAAATGCTTCTGTACATTTAGATTTCAGAAAACATGCTACTCTTTTTACAATGTCTTCCTGTGTCTATATAATTTTAGTTTAAGCTTTTTGGCTCTTCTGATCCAAAACAACCTAATTAGCATGGACATTGTAACCAAGAGTAGAGTACTGTGAATAACAGACCAAAAACCTAAAATCAGTCAATTCGAGACATGATACTGTTGTAGAACAAAACAGGTTCTTGTCACACAACCTGGAAAAGTTAGGCACACAGACATTTTGAAGGGTGAGGGAGAATGAAATTTATTGGGAAAAAAGGAAAAAAAAAGTCTCTGTAAAGCAAGAGAGTTTCCTGTTAATGGTCACCATCTCACAGATTGAATCTCAGGTCACCACCCAGGAACAAGTGAGGCCAGGCTTCTACCCTCTGCAAAGGGCAAAATCTTTCCAAGGCCTCACCCCATCCTCCCAGTGCACAGGTGGGCATTATTTAGAAAGAATCAGTTGAGAAAGAGTGGACTTCATGCAGGACTAGCACTCTGGTTTTTCAGCTTCCAGGCTGTTTTATGATTGATAGTGGGGTTTTGCTGGGGCATCCTTGGCTGCCTCCTGCCTTTATCATTCACCCCTCTAAAGAAGTACATCTAACTGCTATTAGAATAAGGGTAAGCTTAAGGATGAAGACTAATGTTAACCACCGCTTACTGCTGACAGGGCGTGCTGTTTTGGGAAAATGACAGTCAGAGCTCCTTCAGAGGATTAAGGGTTTCCAGCAGAAGGGGCCATCATGAGGCTCCAATTGTCTGATTGTTTGGAATTTGATGGCCTGAAGGTGAGAAGGGACAAACGAGGTTATTAGAAAACATAAATGAAAACTACACAAGTGGGGAGGAGGACAGCTCAATAATCTTGAAAACTTTTACCAGTTTATATAGAGACAGGGAGACCAAAAGCCCGACAGGTAAAAAAAAAAATTTACCCTTTTGCTTGCATGTTAGGTTTCTGGGTTCCCTTCCCTTGAGCCCAGTCCTAAGCCAACCAGTTTAAGATTTGGAAAATTAACTCTTTCCACTTTGGAGGATGTGTGTGAGGGGAGTGTCCCATATTACAGAGACCCAATTACCTATCAGTGAAGAAAGGACAGGGAAAGAAAAAGGAAAAAAGAAAGGCATTTTTACAAAGGAGTCCTAGGAGTTCAGGATGCATTCGGAAGGGGTGCAGACTGAAGATGAATGGATATTCATCTAGAAAGAGGGGAGCAGGCATCACTGGTTCCTTTCTCTTCCTAGCAAATACTCAGGGTACATGACAGAAGAAAAGTGAGGCATTTCTTTCTTTCCTCTGTCCTTATATCCGTGGGTCCCAGCAACCATGACAGGGTGCTGCCCATGGGTGTTAAAATGGCTTTCACCCACGTTAACAGAGGGGATTAAGGGGTGGTAGTATTACCAACGTATACCCTGTCTACCCTACTGTCAGTACCATTGAATTCCCTAGATCTCATTTGTGCTGTGGAAATTAGCATGATCTTTATCCATGAAACGAGAAGCTTGGCCTAATTGGCAGGGATCAGACATGCTCACCTCTGTCGTGCCTTGTAACTTCTATTATTATCTACCTATGGATCCCTCAGATACAGTTTTCTTTTCTAGGGCTTTGACCCAAAGCTTGGAATTGAGTTTGGAAAAAAGAATGTCAGTAGGGTTGCATGGACTCCTTATCATAAGCCAAATGCTAAGATGAAGCTATAGAATTGAGTCCTCCTGCAACAAGAGAAAGAAAAGGATATCTTGTGTCAAAGTTTACAGTTTATTATGAGCCATCTTTTGAAAATGATTAAAATGACAACACTTTTCTGTGAATAACAAAATGTCCGAGATAATTACAGTTAGAAACACAATTGACAAAGAAGTTTGGTTATCTCCATGGTTTGCAATAACTTAACATCGTTAATTATGATTGATAGCATATACTCAGACATTAGAATTTTAGAAATTCCATACAATTTTGGAACATATATTAGTTGACCAAAATATTATTGACCAAAATATCACCTAAAGAATATTGAACACGATTTTGGCAATCTCATATAATTAAACATGTCTAATAATCCCATTTACTTCTCTTTTGGATACTCCAGGGACCCTCTGAAGCATCCAAAAGCCAAGTATCAGGAAAGACAATTTTGAAATTGAAGTTTGATTTTTGGAAGCCCATTAAATATGTTAGAGGTTTAAAACACTTGAATTCCAGATTACCATAAGTTATTTATTTTTCCAAAATGATGACTCAGATATTTAAAATGTAAGAAAACCTTTATAACCCTGAGCATATTAGTGCCTTAAGAGTAACTCACACTTTTATTTTAATAATCATTTTACAGAAAAACCATATAATACCCTTTTGAATGTAGTTAATATGTTTACACATAGAATTTTTGCAAGACTTATTTTTACAATCCTTCCACATCTTGATTGATCTTTTAGCTTTATCTTATATAATTTAAAACAATTATTTAACCTAGGTGAGAATTTACATTTTTATGCTTTTTTGTAATATTTTACTAAAAACACATTTTATTATTCTTATACAACTTGCATGTAAATCTATTTCTTGTAGTTTCAAGTTTCAATTACATATTATAATGTTAATACCTAGCAATTTTTAACTTTAATGTAAAACCTGGTAAGTTGTTTTAATTATGTGCTAGGTGCAGCCAAGATTTGACCCCTTTCAGCAAAATTGGGGCATGGTTAGTTCTATATGTCCTCAGGCCTTACCAATTGTGGAGCAGGCAAGCCAAACAGTTCTCAAAATGCAGAAAGCAATATATAACCTTAAAACATTTAGCAAACCTAGGACTTGACCTGCATAATTTAGTTCACCTATTTATTTCTTGACAACATCTGCTTTTTACCAATAATTTTTAAGGTTGTTTTTATTTCTTAAAGATTAAAATCACATGAACTGAAAAGTACCATAGCATTTATCTTCCCTTTAAAAGATATTTGATCCAAGCACTTATCTTCCTTTAGGCCAATTAATTAGAGTTCTTTTCATAGACATCACACACAATACATATATACATATACACAGACAGGAAGAAGAAAACCCAGTCACCATAAGATCTTTAGTTTGCCAATCTCCTATTTTGATTATCGGCATCTGCATGGAGCCCCTTAGGAGACAGGGCAAGGAAAACATGCAGCTTCTAAGGCCTGATATACAGGCATAGATAGGGCAAAAATAGATCTTGAGAGGGATCTATTTGCATTAAATTCCTGGGGTTCCATGAGGAAAACAGAGGTCTCTCCCCTCTCATGTGTGCATTGAGATTGGCAAGGTAAAATGGAGAAAATTCAGTCAACCTGAAACAAAATCCCTTTCTCTAGCAAAACAAGATCCAAGAAAAGAAAAACATGAAAGACTTTTAAATATACCTATTACTTGGATATCTATTTTTAATTAAGCTGAGCATTCTTTAAGAAAGTCCTTTTAACTCCCTTATTTCCTGACTTACTATCAAGTGGACAATGTTTCTGGCTTTCAAACTTTAGTAAACACAGAGAAACAAAAATCCAAGGCAGTTTGTGGAGGGGAAGAGAGTTAGTAGACAAAAAAAGGTCTTGCAGATATAAACCAGAAAGGACTCATTCCCTAAGCCAGGATTGAGCCCTGTACTGTCATTGTAAAATAGCAGAGGCTAGAACAAAACTTTGCCTCATGGTTACAGGTCTTGCTCCCAAGGACATAAAACAAGATGGAGGCTGAAGCAAAATTTTTAACTGACCATACAGAAAGTCATGCAAAGCACACTAGTTTGGCTACAGCTTAAAATAAACATCACAGATCCTTTTTCATAATTAAAACATTACAGAGAATACAAACAGTGGTCCGCATCATTCCCAGCCCAGCAAAATATCTTTCAATTGGAAAAAAACAAACAAAAGAAAAAAAATCCTTGCTTAAAAGTCAACTACTGACAAGGTAGAGAAAAGAAAAGATGCCTTGGGAAGAACATCTTATTCTTATGCTAATAGCTTCCTGCACCAGAGAGAAAAACTTAATTGCTGTCCCATGATTGGGACCCCTTGGCCTTAGAGGGGAATCCTCCATGGATGCATGGCAGGGAGCCTGGTCAACCTACCCTTGGGCACCCTCAGACAACCCCAGCCCTGGCCAGGAGCCAGGATCCAGGGAGCTGCCATTTTCAGGTACATCCCACACACACCTGCAGCCCTTGGGGTGGTGTGGTACACAGTTTCCTCTACCCTCCGAAGAAATGCAAAAAGGAAAAGGCTTAGAGGCATAAGGAAAAAAGATTTTTTGGTTTGCATGTTACTCAACCTTCAAACCCCACCTCTGGGTACCAGTAAGGAAAAGCGAACCTGCTTGATCTTTGATCCCAATGCTGAGCAGTGAGGGTTGCTAATAGTCAGATTGGTTAAACTACTATTTACTCTGGGTGTTTCATCTATAAAGGTATCAACTATAGAACATTCAGAGTCACAGTGGTAGACTGTCATGATTTTAGAATTTCTTTCTTTCTTTCTTTTTTTTTTTTTTTTGATATGGAGTCTCTCTCTGTCACCCAGGTTGGAATGTAGTGGCACAATTTTGGCTCCCGTAACCTCCACCTTCGGGTTCAAGTGGTTCTACTGCCTCAGCCTCCCAAGTAGTTGGAATTACAGGTGCCCATCATCTGTTTTTAGTAGAGACAGACTTCACCAGGTTGGTCAGGCTTGTTTCGACTCAACTCAGGTGATCCTCCCACCTCAGCCTCCCAAAGTTCTGGGATTACAGGCTTGAGCCACCGTGCCTGGCCTGATTTTAGAATTTGTCATCAATTTTTATGGACTAGATTAGGGGTCTGCACACTATAGCTCTCCTCATGAACAAAATTTAACTCACTGCCTGTTTTTATAAATCAAACTTAATTGGAACATTTTCGAATTTATTTATTTAGGTATTGTCTGTGACTTTTTTTCACATCGCAGGGCAGAGTTGAGTAGCTGCTACAGAGAACCCTTGGCTAGGAAAACCCTAAGCAATTACCATCTCTCTCTCAGAAACATTTTGCCAACCTCTGGACTAGACTGAGACAAGAAGTCAGAAAGATACAGTTTTAAAAAGAGGTGAGGAAAATCGAACAACTTGGCTATGAAACTGATGTGCATACAGTATGAAGAAAAGTTACTCAAGTATTGAGAACATGGTTCCATTTGCTCATTAGTCTGAACACACATCTGCCCTTATGTTCAATGAGAACACATGAATAATTTAAATAAATTTCCTTTATGTGTTTAAGCTAGTTTGAAATGGATTTCTTCTGCCAAGAATTCTCAGATAGTGCCAATCCAATGAGCACAGAACTGGAATGTATGATTCAGGTTATGACTGGGACAATGATTGCTTCTTTAAGGTGAACTTCCTTGAGAGCCTCACCTATGAAGTTGTGCTAATAATAGCATCTGTCTTTTATCATCTTGTTTTTGTGATGATGAAACGAGTTTACCAATTTTAAACCATTAAACATGTATAAAGTGTAGCGTAGTGATTTATCTACAGACACAACAGAGATAGATTCATCTACCTCCACATTCTAGAGGGTAGTATGAATTTTTGCTCTATCATTTCTTAGCTGTGTGACTTTAAACAAATTACCTAACTTCCCTAGGATATAGTTTCCCTTTTTGTGAAATATAGCTAATAAGGATCTTGCGAGGAATAGGGAACAACAAATGTAAAGTATATAGTGCCATAAAAAGGACTTACTAATTATTAGTTGCAATTATTATGATCCTTAGGGATAGTGATTGAACAGAGATAAAGATAATGCCTTTCTCCACTATGAAAAAAAAAGCAGCTTAAAAACATTAGTGGTTCCTACGTAAAAAGAACAGTGACTCAAATGTTATTCTCATTTTAGTATGACCTAGCAGCCTCTGGTCAAAGTAGGTAGTTTACCTATCTCTATGCAGAGTTAGTACTGGCCTGATATAAAAACATCTTTCAGTAAAACATTGTGAAATAAAATACTTTTGCAATGTATATATATTACATTTTCTAAACACATGTTAATTTGCTGTTCTAGTAATTAAGTTGATCCTCTTCTCTTTCCATTTATACAACGAGTTGCTTAAAGGTAATATATGTCTGAGATTTTTAAAAAAATGACAGCATCAAGTTTAAGGCACAGTCCCACTTGTTACATTATACTAAAGCATTTGAAGGTTGGTTTAAATAAATAGTCACTGGAGCTGAATATCACTTCGGCTTACTGCATTATTCCTATCTCAGTAATCTTTATGGTTCCCATACCAGGACTGCATGGATTTCATATGCAAAATAATTCATTAATGAGATGTTTTATTTTTCTTCTTTATAATGAAAAGAGACTATCTCAAGCTACTTGCTCAGAAGGAGGTTTTAGAAAACAACTTGGAAGTATTCAATGTCATTGTATTACTAGAATTCTAATAAAATAAATATTAATTTATGGATCCAACTTGATGCATTTAAATTTAGAAGAGATAGCATTCAAACTAGGAAAAACAAACAATAAAACAGAATAGCATAGTGATAAAAAATACAATGATTTACAATTCTGCATGCTTAAAATTGGAAATATGCATAGTACAGAATGTGGCTTGATTTTAGAAAACCAAGGGGATTTTAGACAACAGAATTAAACTAAGATGATGAACTTGTATTATTCTTCTTACTCCATAAGTATGATGGGTGGTGAAGAATATCATTATTGTCTGTTATCTGTTAGAGCCTCAGCTTAAGATATTTTTTTCGTTTTCCCATTGTAACAGTTTAGATTAGGGCCCCCCAACCCTGAGCCATGGATCAGTATTGATTTGTGGCCTGTTAGAAACTGGGCTGCACAGTGGGAGGTGAGTGGCAGGCAAGTGAAGGAAGCTTCATCTGTATTTACAGCCACTCCCCATTGCTCTCATAACCGCCTGAGCTCCATCTTCTGTCACATCAGCTGCATCAGATTCTCATAGGAATGTGAACCTTGTTGTGAACTGTACTTGCAAAGGATCTAGGTTGTATGTTCCTTTTGAGAATGTAATGCCTAATTATCTGTCACTGTCTCCCATCATCCCCAGATGGAACTAAGCAGTTGCAGGAAAACGAGCTCAGGGATCCCACTGATTCTACAGTATGGTGAGTTGTATAATTGTTTCATTATATATTGCCATGTAAAGTAATAAAGTGCACAATAAATGTAATGCACTTGAATTATCTCAAAACATTCCCCCACTGTGCCCAGTCTGTGGAAAAAATTCTCTTCCACGAAACTGGTCCCTGATGCTAAAAAGTCTGGGAGCTGCTTGTTTAGATCACATTCATTTTAAGTAATGGAGATTAAACAAAGTAAGGCAAAGGAGAGCATTTATTTTAAATATACACGAATATAATATCCTATTAACCCCAAAGAAAAGGAAGACAAGAAAACAGCAACTGAAAAGTCTTCAGAATTTCATTCTTCAATTATATATTTCTCTGGAAATTTGTTTCATTTGTCACTGTCATTGTTGTCACTGTTCTCTGAAGACTGACTCTCTTGCTACTTGATTTATTTTGTAAAAATATGGCTTTCTCATATACTTCTTGTCATATTGAGATGAGAGGTTTTCCTGACCACCCCTCTTGCAGAACATGGTTTGTCTGTTTGGCCTCTATTTGCCAGTACATCCTACGCACACCTGCAGCCCTTGGGGTTGGGTAGTGCACCACTCAAATTCTTTACAAGAGGGGGTGCACAGAGACGGGCAAGGTGCTGGAACTGGGACAAGTGCCCCTGGGCTCCAGCCCTGTGGCAGTATCCAGGGGTGGGAGTGTGTGACTCCCAAAGCCCAAATGGACATGTGTTACAGGGTGCTCTTTTAGCCTTGCTTTCTGCGGACAGCTTAACTGTTAAACAGCTCAGTGCCTTCTTGATACACAGGTCCTTGTCTGGAATGTAAGAAGAACTGGTTTACACATGGACTAAAAGGATGAATGTGGGGGTTTTATTCATTGGGGGAGGTGGCTTTCAGTGGAATGGATGGGGAGCTGGAAGTGGGATGGAGTGGAAAGATGATCTTCACCTGGAGGTTGGCCATCAAGCCGCCAATCTCCTATCTGATTGCACAGCCAAACTGCTCTTGGTGTTCAACCACTCCTTCTCTTCTCTCCTTCTTTGCCATGCCATTCTGCTGTTCTTCTGCTTTTCTGTTCATCTCCTCATCTGCTTCTGAAGCCTGGGGTCTGGGGTTTATGTGTGTACAGGATAGGGGGACATAAGAGGCAAAAGGCAACTTTTGGAGACGAAAACAGGAATGCCTCCTCCCACTTTGGGCCATGGGTTTTCAGGCATCAGGGTGGTGCCTTTTTCAAGGAACCACCCCCTTGTGCACTGTATTTCTCTGTCTCCTGTCCATGTCAACATGCAGACACTGAAGAGCTATAAAATCCACGTACAAGTATCTGGAAGAGAGAATCTTATTGGCCTATCTTGAGTCTGTATCTGTTTCCTTGGATATTCAATGAAAACTGAGTGACAAAGTATAATTCTGGCTCCCAGGAGCTAGCCCTGTGGATTAGAAATCCCTTAAAAGAGTTTAACAGAGATTAAACAAACTTCCCTCCTCCAATCAAAAATAAAATGGAACCGTTGGCAGAAACCTAGGGTAGTAACTATCACCCACACCCTCGACATATAGAGTAAAACGCTACTCCTTCTACAACAAAGAGTACTGATTTTCCCATATTAAAAGATATATCCTTTTTCAGCAAAGCTCTAAAGCCTACACACCCAAAGATCAGACACAATGTAATTAAGGACCTAGTTGAAGAATACCTACTATAAATCATATGGGCAACTAAGAGAAGAGGGAGCATGGGAGCTCAAAGGGGCCTGCAGGTAGGAGACAGCCTGTCCTGAGCTCTAGTCAATTATTGTCCTCCAGGAATGGAAACTGTGTCACCTGATCTAATTTTTCTGGAGATTCCTGGAATCAGATTCTTACATTAAATTTTTCTATTTAAAAATGTTAGGGAATCATTCAACTAAACGTTATTAGGTATGAAAGGAAAGTAAATATTGGAGCCCCCAAATCACCAAGCTAACAGGAAAGTCAAGCTGGGAACTGCTTAGGGCAAACCTGCCTCCTATTCTATTCAAAGTCATCCCTCTGCTCACTGAGATAAATTCGTATCTGATTCCCTCCTTTGGAAAGGTTAATCAGAAACTCAAAAGACTGTAACCATTTATCTCTTATCTACCTACGACCTAGAAGCCGCCTTCTGAAACAAGCCAATTGTTATCATACATATATTGATTGATATCTCTTGTCTCCCTAAAATACATAAAACCAACTCAGGTGCAGTAGCTCACTCCTGTAATCCCAGCACTTTGGGAAGGCAAGGCGGTTGGATCACCTGAGGTCAGAGTTCGAGACCAGCCTGGCCAACATGGCAAACCCTGGCTCTACTAAAAATACAAAACTTAGCTGGGCATGGTGGCATGCACCTATAGACCCAGCTACTTGGGAGGCTGAGGCAGAAGAATCGCATGAACCTGGGAGGCAGAGGTTGCAGTGAGTTGAGATTGTGCCACTGCACTACAGCCTAGGTGACAGAGTAAGACTCTGTCTCAAAAAAAAAGAAAAGTATAAAACCAGGCTGTGCGTGGACCACCTTGGGCACATGTCGTCAGAATCTGCTGAGGTGGTGTCATGGGTGCACATCCTTAACTTTGGAAAAATGAACTTCCTAATTGACTGTGACCTGTCTCAGGTATTCAGGGTTCACATAGGTAAGCAATAATGTTTGGGATCTGAATTTATTTCAGTGGCCACTAGTTTCTGAACTCTGATAAACATGCTCATTAAGCAGATGATTGACTGAATGAATGAATACATGAATGAATTCTGTTTTTTTTTTTGATAGCCTTGATTGCTTATCTCCACAGAAGTGCTGACCAAACCCTCTTGAAATATTCATACCTTAGGATGAACTTTCAAAGTGTAGCTAAAAATCTCAGCAGGTGCAAAGGAAGTAAATTTACCTGCCAGAGTAAGCTTATCTCTTACATAAACATGTTTTTTTCTAAGACTTACCTGGCCACTTTGTGCAATTCAGCATAGGTTAACCTATTGATTATAGGCCATCCAATACAAATCCATGGACCATCATAATGCTTAGAGACACAGGATTGTGATACACACACACACACACACACACATAAGTACTGCTAGGGAAAACAAATGGAACAGAATTGGCGTCAAATCTTTAGCAAATTGCTTTTTAGGCCATAGGGGCATAAGTAGTTTCATGACTGTTCCAATAGGTGTCAGCTAAGTGCCACCTGATCTGTTCTGACAAAGCTAAAATAGTATGTCACAGCTTTATGTTTCACTTACAAACTAGAACAGTGCTGAGAAAGCATTTACCAACTATATAAAAGTTAAGAAATACATCTACTTTGAGTAATAGAGGACAGTTGATATTTCAAAGGGTGGCATACTTGGGATACTGTCAAATAAAATAGCTTGGGTAACTTCCTTTTAAGATTCCTACTCTTGCATAGCTAAGAGGTTGACATATTGTAACAAAGCCTTCATTTTAATTACCAGCCAGATCTCAGAGGACATTAGCATTTAACCCATGAACAACATAGCTCTTAAAAAACGTTTCCCTTTGGGAATACATCATGTAATTTCTAGCTGACTCTTTCTCTGTACTTTATGATAAGAGAAATGGCATTGCTAATGAGCATACTTGTACCATGTCTTGTAGGATCTGACTCCAGCTCCCTGAAACCTCACACGTTTCGACGTGATGATCCAAGTGGGTGAGGTGGCTCTGGGGAGAAGCTCTATTGAAGGAATCACCATTTTTTTCTGTCATTTTTCTGTCTTTGAGATTAAGAAATATCCATCACACAGAAATCATATTGATACCTGTGCATGTCAATAATGTCTCCTCATTATCAGCTACTTCAACTGCACATATTTTGATGTGACTGTGAAGTTTCTTGTATTCTTTACCAGGCTAACTGACTCAGTTTCTCAGTCCTCTCACCCCATTATCTTTAGTAATGTTGCTCATATTTTCATCCTTACAAAATCTTTTTTCCCTAATCCAATCCAATTTCAATGCAACACATATGATTTTGAATGTACACTCGGTAACATTTGAATATGACTTTCTCTTTGCTAATTAATTGCATATCTGTCATGTAAGGCTCCACTCAAGTCTCATGTCTTCCATTAAGTTTGCTTTGGTGGAGTTTGATTGTTTTCTAAGGAATGCCTCTGTAATTCTCCCTCTCCACTGCTTCAGTATCCAACTGATGTATTTTCTCCTCTGGTTCTTTTATATTACTCTATTCAGGATACAGAGGCTGAACTACTGTCTACTTTCTCCAATCAATATTCTCTTGATTCTACCCTCAATTGATTTATCTTCTCTTATTTATAATATATATATTTGCTTATCAACTATATCTGTATCTTGGTATTTTCTTGAGAGTAGGCTATTTCTCATAGCTTTTCAACCTGTAAGAGGAGAAAAGAAGGTGCACAAATATGCTAAGCACTTAAACAAGGAGGAAGAATAAGAAAGAAAAGAGAAAAAGGAGTACAAGGTAAAAGATAAGTTTTGGAGATTATAGTAATTAAAATAGCCCTTTCATCAATAATATCTGAATCTCATCATTAGTATGTCACCTCAAACTTATATATAAGAAAAAATGAAAATGATGTTAAGTGATTCCTAGACAAAGCCTGAGTTAAATGTGCATTAAGATACGTTCAAGTTCACTAAGATTTCAATTTCCAATTAATTTGACATTTTCACTATTGCATGTTTCCAATGTGCATATCATTCCATAGATTAATTCTTGCTGTCTTGTTTAAGCAGGCTGGCTTTCAGGACATCACTTGTAATACATGGATAGGCTATGCAATGAAATTTATGATCCTGTTTTTCTGGATTGAGAACATTAATATTTTTAGTTAATTTAGCTTCTGTCACTAAAGACTTCTTAGAAAATGAAGCACTTTTTAAAATTTAAGTTTATTGTACCTATATTCATCTCATTTTATGAGAATATTACAGGTCAGCAAATTACATTTTAGTTGTACTTTTTTAGTGTCATTATTTTCAATAATCAATAATTATATTAGAAGAGATATATAACTAATTATTTGAGGAGGTAAAGGAATGTTTCAAATGTGTTGGGTAAAAATTTAATTAGTTAAGCTGACATTTGTTAAGTTCTTGGGCCTGATTAAACATTGTAGCTGTCAGTTTCACAAAAGGAGAAATGAACATTGAATATATTTGAAACTGCCTAGAGAGTGGCATCGTTAACATTTTTCTTCTTTGTTTTCTTTTAAACGTTGTTTGCTCAAAAAGCTGGAAAAAACAAGTGTTCTGATGACAGGTTTGTAAAGGGTTGATAATTGTGTGGTTGATACAGTGTGACTTTTTTTTTTACGTTAGACTCTTACAGTCTCCTACTGAGATAATGCAATCCTTCAAGTATTATTGATTACCATATATTTAAAGAGCTCACTATAGTTCCGGATCCTGCTTTTTGAATATTATATGAAATGAAACTGGGTCCTGGGTTACACATTTCTACAAATTGGTAAATTTGTTAAGTCTATTTTCCATGCTACATTTATTATCTCTCTTACTATTTTCATTTATAGTGCTTGAATTTGACATGAAGAAATACACTTGTAAAATTCTATTCTGAGGATCTGGGAATTTGATCACATGCATTTGCTCCCAAAGTTTCAATAAAGTCATCCCATTACCTTTACACTAAAATAGTTCCAAAGATAAATAATCTACTGGAAGCTGAGAGAGGGGCTTTTTTTTTTTGGTCTGTTTGATATTGCTATAACAGATGACCTGAGACTGACTAATTTATAAATAAAAGAAGTTCATTTATCTCACAGTTTTGGTGGCTGGAAAGTTTAAGAGCTTGGCATTGGCATCTGCATGACTTCTGGTGATAGCCATGTGCTGTGTCAAGACTTGAAGAAGAAGCAGAAAGGCAAGAAAGAGTATGCAAAGAGACACGCAGGACAGGCTGGGATCCTTTATCACAACGTGCTCTTTTGGGAACTAATGCATTTCCACAAGAGCACAAACTCACTCACTTCCAAAAGAAGACATTTATTTATTCAGGAGGGATCCATCCCTATGACCCAGCACATCCCATAAGGCCTTACTTCCCAAGTGCACTACAGCGGCAATCAAATGCCACCATGAGTTTCAGATGGAACAAACCAAACTCAAACCAGTAATAGAGTCAGATTTTAACACCACGGTACAAAAGAATAAGATCCAGAAGTCTAATATGTCCAGAAATATATTATTGAATAACAAACCACCCTAAATCTTAGAGGCATAAAGCAACAACATTTATTTGTTTAAGAATCTGGGCAGTCTTGGTGGAAGCTGCTTGTTTCAGATACTTGGCATTGACTGGGATCACTGAAAGTTAGAAGTTGGAATCATTTGAAAGGTCACTTACTCAAATACCTGATGACTGGACTGGAATAACTCAAACATCTGGGTATAAGAGAGTCATGACATCTTTCTCTATATATCTCTATGTGATCTCCCCATATGATTTCTCCAAGGTAGTGGCTTCAGGATAGCTGGATTTCTTACATGTAGTCTCAGGGCTTCCAAGGCCCATATCTCCAGAGAGAGAGAACCAGGAAAAAATGGTATTGCTCTTTATTGCCTAACTTCAAAAGTCACCCATTAACACTTCTGTCTCATCCTCTTGATTAAAAAAAAGTCTCTGTACCCTCCCATATTCAACAGAAATAAAAAATTAAACTTTACCTTTTGATGAGAGGTGTTAAAAGAATTTGAGGCATACTTAAGACCACATAAATATCTGAATATTTTATCATTGATATTAATATAACTGAAGCAAATGTAGGAAGGTATATTATTCCAGTATTTTTTGGACCCTCTAGAGAAATATTCCTCAATGTTAATTCACCATTCTCAATATTCATAATGGTTTTCTAAATTTCTAACTACTTGCATTCTTACTATTTAATGTTTTATAGCCAACAGATTTAGTTTTACATGGACACACTTATTTTAACAGGGATTTGTGCTAGTTTACTTCCTTTGAAAAGTGGACACCAAAACAGAATTAGTTGTACAAGAGACATGTGTGGAAACTTTTTCAAGATTAAAGTGAAGAGAAACACAGAAAGCCAAAGGAGCCTTCAGACTGTGATGCAGGTCTGTTACCTGTGAAAGGGGAAGAAAGGAGAAGTTAACAGGAAGAGTGTTGTAGTATAACATAGTTCCAAGAGAGGTTTGACCTGATCAATCAAGTGTTGCCGAGCCAACGTCACTGTTTTGGAAGATCCTGCAGCTTGCAAAAATAAGCACACATTAATACGTCAGCACACTCAGTCATTGGTTGTGAATGGCTCACTGGAAACATGACTTGGGTTTCAAATCAGTGGTAGGTCAAGCAGAGATAGGTAGGCTTGTGTGTTAATTATGCCTCTCATTATACTTACCCATATTAAGAGATTAGAGTGGCACATTTATATTGTTCTTATAAAAACATTATGCAACTACGGTAAAATAAAACTGTACTACATGCTTATATAGACCTTAACCATAAAAACAAACATAATGAAATAAAAAGATGGATGATTTAAAAAGCACAATTTAATAAAATTAGGATTTTACTTACCGTAAGATTAAGTAAATATATTACTCTACGTTCCCTCTGCCAGCTGATAATAAATAAGACCTTCCCAACCCATGAGATCCATGAGCAGTGTCAGTGAAGACCACATGAGAAGTCTAGATTTCCACCCTTGCTTGAAAATAACAAGGACTCCTACCTCTCTTTCCTCCCTGGGGTGGTATGAGAATAGTTAGGAGTTTTGTGATAGCCAGCACTTACAAGGCTACTCCATCATGTTGTCAGTGGAGACCACATGAGGAGCTGAAACCCCCCACCCCTTACTAGCAGTAGTGATGAGCCCAAATCTCTTGGATATCAGTGGCGGCCCAAAGGGAACACAGACTGCTACTTCCACCTGGCATAATAAGACAGTGCCCTCCTTCTCCTATGACAGTAGTGTCAGAGAAAGCAGCTAAAACAGAAGATTGAAATAAAATCTAGTCTCATATTATGGTACAAAAATGTCTAGGAATCAGTGAAAATCATTTGTTATACAAAGAGCAAGGAAGGGCTCATATTGAGTGAAAAAAGGCACTGTACAGATCCCAACACTGGAATGACAGACATTTTAGAGTTATTTGACAAAGATTTTAAAGAAACCATAAAATATTTCAACAAACAACTCGAAAAATGCTTAAAACAAATGCAAAATTAAAAAGCCTCAGCAAATAAATGGAAGATATTTTAAAAACTAAAACAATTTATCAAGAGAAAATGTAAAAGCTGGGATTTAAATGTGCGTGCACACACACACACACACAGAGAGAGAGAGAGAGAGAGAGAGAGAAACAGTGGATTGGCTCTATAGTAGAATGAAAGAAACAAAGGAAAGAATAAGTGAAATGTAAGTTAAAATAATAGAAATTACCCAATATGTATGTACAACAGAGAAAAAATAGAATGATGAGGAAAAAAAGAATCGAGCATCAGGGCCTGTGGGGCTATAACAAAAGATTGTACACTCATGGCATCAAAGTCTGAGGAGAAGAGAAAGAAAATGGGGTTAAAAAATCATCCAAATAAATAATGCCTAAAAACATTCCAAATTTGGAGAAAACAAAAATTTACAGATTTAAGAAGCTCAACAAACCTTAAAGAAGGTAAACCAAAATTAGCTCATGCAATAAACACATTACACTTAAACTTCTTCAAATTAAAACAAAACTGAAGGCAGTGAGGGAGATACAACACACTACCTAATTTGGAGAAACCATTTGAATAAAAGCAAATTTCTCAGCAGAAACCATGCAGGACAGAAGGAAATGGCACAGAGCTAAAAAAAAAATGCTGAAAGAAAGAATACTCAACCCGAAATTCTAAATCTGGAAAGATAATTTTTCAGAAATGAAGGAAAAATGAGAACATTCTTAGATAAAGAAAAACCAGGAATATTTTATTTGTCATCAGACCTGTTCTAAAAGAATGACTAAAAGTTCTTTCAACCTTATAAAAAAAAAAAAATAGGAACAGAATGTCACAATAGAAGAAAAAACATGGTAAACAAAAGTATGTTTAAATTAGGTAGGATTTTGTTTTTCTTTTTAGCTTTCTAAATTTTTATTGTTCTTTGAATAATAAATGTTTTAAGGTAGTTATTAACGTATTTTATATATATTTATAACACTGACATTTTAAAATGGAGAGTATAAAGGAATGTAAAAGGATGGAATACTTCCACAATTTATTAGAACTTGTGAAATGACAATATTTAACAAACAGTAATAAGTTGTAAACATATTGTAATATGTAGAATAACTACTAAACAAGTTATGCAAAAAGATATGAAACCACCTTTGTAAAAATTATAACTGAGGAAATTATGACAGTGAAAGAGATCAGACCTAATTAACTCCATCTTGTCTCTAACTTTTAAGCTGTCCTTGTTCAATCTTCGGCATAGGTCAAACTAACTGGGAAGGAATTTAGTTCATGATTTGACTGAAAAAAGAACTGCTAATAGTCCTTTCCAAAAGAGATCCCCTTTGTGCCTGGGGACTATTCTCCCTTTGAAGGACTACCAAATTACCTGCAAGATTAGAAATTATGGTTTAAGGGTCAAGTAGCCTCTGGCTCCAAGAGTCTAAACCTTCCCAAATTGCTCCTTGGGATAACATCAATATTGTAAAACTTAAGATCACTGCTTGAGATATTATGCAGACTCTGCACTTGATGGATTAGCTGACACCAGTCAGACTGCTAATCTGGTTTGACCAGTTCTACCATCCCATGTAGGAACAGAAGACAGCAAGAAAAACTCTCTTCTACACCCTATGATCAGTACTTCCCATGTCCCAAGCTCCTACATGCCAAATTATCTTTAAAACCACTGATCCCCAAATGCTCAGGGTGTATAATTTGAATAATAATCAAATTCTGGTCTCCCACACATCTAGCTTTGCATTAATTACTCTTTTTGCATTGCAATTCCCCTAGGGGTGCCTAATTTGAGTAATAATCAAACTCCAGTCTCCCACACATCTAGCTTTGCATGAATTACTCTTTTCCATTGCAATTCCTCTATCTTTATAAATTGCTTCTATTGGCCAGGAGCAGTGGCTCAAGCCTGTAATTCAAGCACTTTGGAAGGCCAAGGTGGGTGGATCACCTGAGGTCAGGAGTTCAAGACCAGCCTGACAAAGATGACGAAATCCTCTCTCTACTAAAAATACAAAAATTAGCTGGGCATGGTGGTGAGTGCTTGTAATCCCAGCTACTCCAGAGGCTGAGGCAGAAGAATTTCTTGAACCCAGGAGGCAGAGGTTGCAGTGAGTCAAGATCATACCATTGTGCTCCAGTCTGGGTGACAGAATGAGACTCCATCTCAAAAATAAATAAATAAATAGGCTCTGTCTAGGCAGCAGGCAAGGTGAATCCATTGTGTGATTATAGATGCATACAAAAAACTATACAAAAATTAAAATAGATATCTAGAGAAAGTTCAAGTAGCCAACAGAATGACAGAAATGAAGAGAAACAGAACTGGAAATTTTAAAAAAACTTAGATGGCAAATTTAAGTCCTAAGAGATCAATAGGTATATTAAATGTAAAGGGGATAAAGATGACAATTAAAAGACAAAGACTGGCAGAGTAAATTTAAAAATGCAATACAACTATATGTTGTCTAGAAGAAACTTACTTCAAATATGATGATACTGTCAATTTGAAGTACAATTATGGAGAAAATTATAATATGAAAATATTAATCAAAAGAAAGTAAAAATGATTTTATTAATATGAGATAAGATAGACATTAGAGATGGTATAATAATAATGGAGGAACATTTTATAATGGTAAAATGGTCAGTCTGCTAAGAAGAGATACAATTCTAAATATATTTACAAAACAAAAATTTCAAATATGTAAAGCAAAAGCTTATATAAACAAATACAAACTTGAAGATGGAAACTTCAACACCTCTCTATTAACCATTGACAGACAACTAGTCATAAAATCAGAAGAACTTAACAACCTATTAACCAACAGTGTCAAATTGACATTTATGAAACACTCCAACCAACAGCAGGATAGACATTTATCTTTTCACCTGTATGAAGATAGATCATACTCTGTGACATAAAACAAACCTCAACAAATTTTTAAAAAATTACATTATACATTGTTTATCTGCTTATGAGAAATCAGTCTTATAAAGATAAAAGGGAAATCTCTGTATACTTGGGAATTAAACTGCATTTTTTAAAATAATTGCTCGTCCAAAGAGGAAGTCTCAAGGGAAGTCAAATAATGCATTTAACTGAAATAGGAATTTTCCTATAAGAAAATTAAATATTTATTAAATAAATTTCTACCCACAGAAATCTTCTAGCCCACGTATTTTCACTGGATAATTTTACCAAGTGTTTAAGAAATAATTAAGACCAATACTACACAATTTTTTTGAGAAAATAGAAAAATTGTCATTTCCTATTTCATTTTGTGAATCTAATTTTACCCTAATACTAAATCAGAGGACAGTTAAAAAAAAAAACCCTCCAGACTAATACTTATAGAGCTTATAGATATTTCCAAGCCAGATGTTCAACAAAGGACCAACATCTATACTACATTAACTAAATTAAACTATTTAAAATTCAACAGTAAAAATCAGACAAATAATCCAATTCAAAAAGAGTAAAAAGGCATAAAGAGACATCAAAGAGTAAGAATAAACACTTGAATAAGTGTTCATCATCAATAGTTATCAGCATAATTTAAATTATAATCACAATGAGATATAAGAATATCTCTATATCTTATATATACACACATATATAAAATATATACATCTTTTATGCATTATTTTTTAGGAAATATGGAATTATACTGTATTTTGTAATTAGATACATATTTACTTTTATTGGAATGCTTTGTTCTCCATGAAAATTTGAATTATTTTTATCCTGAAAAAATGTCTGTAATTTTTATGAGACATTTCTGCTAGCAAGAGAACTTCTCAGTTTTTGCTTGTTCGTTTAAAATATGGATATTTTAATTTTACCTCTTTTTAAAAGATGTTTTGCTTAATATAAAACTGTCATTTAATAGTTTTTGCTCGTTTGTTTTTGCTAACTGCACTTTGAGTATGTAAATTACTTTTTAGCTGCTATTGTTTTTGATATGAGGCCAGCTGTCAATCTTATTGGAGTTCCCTTGAATGTAATAAATCATTTTCACCTTACTGCTTTCAGTATTTTGAATTTATCTTGTCTTTCAGTGTTTTAATTCTGATGTGTCTGGATGTGAACCTCTTTTTATTTATAAGAATTCGAGTTCACTATACTTTTTGAATATATATATTACCATTTCTCATCAAATTAAAAAGCTTTGAGTCATGATTTATTAGAATATTGTTTCTGCTTCTTGCTCTCTCTTCTCTCCTTCTTTTACTCCTGTTACACATATTTTGAAATGCCTAATGGTGTCATATATTTCTCTGAGGCTATGTTTATTCTTCATTTTTCTTTGTGATTTTCAGATTCCAGAATCTCTATTGATCTAGCTTCAAGTTCACTGATTTTTCCCTTTGTCAGCTCAATTTTATTGTACAATTTTCCAGTAAATTCCTCATTCAGCTTATTGTATTTTTCATTTCCAGAATTTTCATTTGGTTCCTTAGTATAATTTTTATCTCTGTTGATATTCTATATTTAATGAGATACTGTCATTAGACCTATGCATAATTCTTTCAGCATGGGTTTCTTTAGTTCTTTTAGTATATATATATATGTTTTAAATATATATATCATATATACATATATATATACACACATGTATATAAAAGCTATTTTGAAATCTTTAAGTCTACACTCTAGAACTCTTCAATGGCAATTTCTATTGCCTAAATCTGACTCTACATATGTTATGGTTTCCTGTTTCTTTGCAGGTCTCATATTTATTATTGTTGTTAAAAACTGGACATTTTAGATCATACATTGTAGCAGCTCATGAGAGGGACAACCCCCAACCCAGGAGCAGTTATTGTTTTTTTTCTTATTTAATTTTTGTTTGTTTAGTGACTTGGGTTAACTGATTCTACAGTGTGCAACCTCTGATGTCACTGCTCATATTTACTCACCTTAATTTTCTCTTTCAACCTGGCTACCTAGTGTTTATCTTTGTGTAATTATAAGCCAGTTATTATCAAATGTTGTTTCTTTGCTCTCTTATTTACTTATATTTTTCCCCTTTCTTATTGGATATGTCATGGTTTTGTGAACTCCAAATATCTGAGACAGTTCTCAGTCAATTTATAAAGTTAATTTGACAAGGTTAAGGACACACCCATGATGCAGCCTCAGGAAGTCCTGAGACACGTGCCCAAGATGGCTGAGGGTACAGTTTGCTTTTATACATTTTAGGAAGACGTGAAACATCAATCTATATGCATAAGATGTATGTTGGTTCAGTCTGGTAAGGCAGGACAACTGAAATATGGGCTTATAGATTAGAAGTAGATAACAAAAGGTTGCATTTTTTTTTTTTTTTGAGTCCATGATCAGTCTTCCTTCTGAATATACAGTATAGTCTGGCTCAGTGAATCTGCATTTTTACATAAACAATAGGAGAGAAGAAACAATCAGATATGCATTTGTCTCAGGTGAGCCTCAGAGGGATGAGTTTGAATAGACTGGGAAGCAGATTTGCCATAGGCAGTTTTCAGCTTGACTTTTCTCTTTAGCTTAGTGATTTGGGGGTTCCAATATTTATTTTCCTTTCACAGCTTAGAGGCTGCCATCAAAGTTCAGTGATTTTTTTTTTGCCGTGAGACTTCCACATTTTGTTGATGGGTATGTGTAGGTTTTGGGGAATGCTTTCCAGTTTACTCTGTGTCTTATTCTGACTGATCCTGAATAGATGGACCTTAGTGTATGTGCACAGCCCTCCTGAGGCCCAGAGTTAACAGTGATTTTCAAGGGCTATTGTTGACTGCAACTTTCCCAGGTTCTCCATATTGAACTTCTGTTGCTGTACCATTTTACTTAGAGAGCTACCAGTCTCTTCTTAAATGCTCTCAACCAAGATCTGTCTTGTTTTTGATATCACTGTTTTATGTAAGTTTCTCCATAGTCTTTCCAAATAAAGTCAGTACTCTCAGATTTGGCTGTGGAACTCTCTTTTATGATTTGCCTTGTTCTTTGAGAAGTCTTGTGCCACTTCAGAACTGGGAGTGGGAATCTGCTTTCCCTGTAGTTATGACCTTACTTTTTAATTGGGTACTGTTGGGTGACTGGGTTCCATTCTGGCACAGAACCTCAGCCCTACAAATGATATGGACAGGAGACAGGGAATCACTGGGTAGAAGAGGGTGGTTCCTTGGCAGGGGTCCCACCTTCAAGCCTGGACCCATGGCCCTAAGTGGCAAGAGGCATTTCTGTTTTCACGCTCAGAGTTGACTTTTGGCATGCCATGCCCCCTATCCTGTACCAATATAAACCCCAAACCACTGGCTCCAGAAGCAGATGAGCAGACAAGGAGATGAGAAAAACAGATAAATGGAAAACAAAGCACTGGATAAAGATTAGAGGAAAAGTGTCTGAACTTAGAGAGGAGTTTTGGCAGGAGGCAGTTAGAGGAGTTTGGCAGCTAGATGGCCAGGCTCCAGGGAGAGATCATCTTCCTGTTACAGGACTCCAGCACTTACCCAAAAGTACCTGTTGGGTCAGGATTTTTGCTCTATAGTCTCTTCTGTGGTGGCCAGAAATAAGGTCTGAACTTAGACCACAAGAGGGTTCTTGGATCTTGTGCAAGAAAGAATTCAGGGCAAGTCTACAGTGCAAAGTGAAAGCAAGTTTAGTAAGAAAGTAAAGGAATAAAGAATGGCTATTCCATAGACAGAGCAGCCTTGAGGGCTGCTGGTTGCCCATTTTTATGGTTATTTCTTGATGATATGCTAAACAAGGGGTAGATTATTCATGCCTCCCCTTTTTAGACCATATATAGTAACTTCTTGAAATTGCCCTAGTATTTGTAAACTGGCATGATGCTGGGGAGAGTGTAGTAGTGAGGATGACCAGAGGTCACTCTCATGGCCATCTTGGTTTTGGTGGGTTTTGGTTGGCTCCTTTACTGCAACCAAGGTCTTTATGACCTGTGTTTTGTGCTGACATCCTATCTCATCCTGTGACTTAGAATGCCTTAGCTGTCTAAGCATGCAGCCCAGTAGGTTTCAGTCTCATTTTACCCAGTTCCTATTTAAAATGGAGTTGCTCTTGTTCACACACCTCTGACATTCCCACTCCATCCCCTCTACTGGCTCCCCATCCATCCTGCTGAAAGCCACCTCTACCACTCAGTAAAACCTCAGCATTCATCCTTCGAGTCCCTATGTTACACGATTCTTCTGGGACACTAGACAAGAGCTCGAGATACAGAAAACTGTCACACTGGCCCTCTGACCTTGCAGAAAGTGAGAGTCCACTGAGCTGCTTAACACTTAAACTGTGGTGAAGGGCAGGGCTAAAGTTACACTGAACACATACCCACTTGGGCTCCTGGACCTGTCCATCTGCATGCTCTCCCTCCCCTCAGGGTTTTGGGCAGTGGTGGCAACTGACCAAACACGCAAGCCACACCCATGTCCCATGTCCTGAGAGGGGGATCAGGGAACTCTCCTGTTTCTCAAGCAAACAGTAGCAGGGGCAAATAGGACCCCAGTAGTATTTGCCTGTTGTCCTTGATTCTCTTGTTGTGCCTGACTGGAAAGGAGCTTCTGCAGCATGGTGATAGGGGGTTGAAAAATCCTAGTGTCAGTCATATCCTCTCAGAGTGAAGCCATAGCCCTAGACTGGAATCTAGGAGAGAGATAAAGGAATCTCCTCTTTTCTTGGCTGTATTCCTAGAGTAGAACATCCAGGTTACAGTTTCCATAATATCTTCGCATGGTTTAGGGAGAAGTAAGTGATTCATGTCTTGAATGACACAAAGTAAGTGATTCATGTCTCAAATGACACAGATTCTCTTTGTTCTTACTGAGATTTAGTAAATTTTCTTGAATGGATGTGTTCTCATTTGCTGTATGGCCTTAGAAAATTTCCAAAGAGTTTAAATTATTGGATATTTTTTCTTTTAAATAATTTTACCAGCTGAATTGTAATTTTTTTTCTTTCTGAGACAATCGTCTGTCATTTAATGCATAAGTTTCTGGCTTAATTTCCTCACCATCTTTTGCCCCTATATACTCATGAACCTCCATGCCTTATTTCAACTTTATTATTTGACTTGACACTTGATTTCTTTCCTTTCTTTCTACCTTTTTAAATGTTTTAGATTCTTTTGAATGCTGCCTCAATAGTTTGGTAAAAAGTATTAAAATTATATGTTAATTACTTGTTTTATTTAGACTCCCTCAGCAAAGAACAAAGATACGTTCAGAATATGTCAGGTGCTGGGATTTTGTGCTTTGAATCAGAACCTCAATTATTGTCAGTAAAAGTCTTATGCATTAAATCACTATTAAATATAGTCTTACCAAGAGAAAATATCTTTATATTCATTTTCATTGTATCAACTGATATCTGAGACTTGGAATGCACAGATAATGCAATAATATTAGACCATTGTATGCAAAAGTTCTAGGGATATAATTTCATTTTTTATTTGAAGAGAGAAATTCTTAGTTACCTTTGAGAACTTATGTTTACATCAAATAAATTTTTTACTTGTCTAGTGATAACAATTTGAATAATGGATGTCCTCTCTGTTGTTCAATTTCAAATTGGTTTCTTACGCAATACTAAGATTTTACAGCTGTTTGCTCATCTGTGTTTCCTGAAACCAAAAGTATTTTGATCTCATTTTTCACACTGATATTTTCCAACACAGAGAACTCCACTTATGTAGGAACTCCAGCATCTTAATCAGGCAAAGTGCACAATTTTCCCATGCCTTAAAGCACAACAAAACAAAACAAAACAGAGAAACACACAAAAACCTCCATAAGGTAATGTTCTCCAATGAGAACATTAAAAACATTAAAAATCTGTCATCTATCTATAAGGCTACTTAATGTATCATCCTTACTGCAAAATGTCCTTGTAAAAATAAACTATATCACATGTGATAGCTAGGAATATAAGTGCCCATAAGTGATGAACAATCTTTTAATTTCAGCTAGTTTACAGAAAAATGTTGTAATTCTACTGGTAGCTGCAAAACTACACCATAACAAAATTTTGCTGGAAATGATACAGTTTAGTTGGGATGGTCTTATTGATCTCTGAAACAGGACAAGGGTAAAGGAGTCTGTATTTCTGTATGTATGCGAATGGAATTCTACTCTAATATTTTCTATCGAGAAATAAAATTACGGTTATAAGATACCATCATAGAAATTAAAAATAGTATATGGGAACTGTATTAATACTTTCATCAATCTTTAAGACAAAATTAAATAATCACCAAGAAAGATGAGAGAGTATTTTAACACTATTTGTGAAAATTCAGTCATTAAATTTCATTGAAAACTGTCTTTATTGTTGAAGTAATGCTGGAAACATCAAATTTCTGGGCTGCTTATATTACAAAGCAGTTTTTAAGGTTACAATAATCTTTATAGTATACTGATATAATAAATAGGTGTGACATTTTTTATTCTATCAAGGAAGGACCCAATTTCTGGAAACATCACTGAAGTGATGTTTACCCCTGCCTGCTTGCTCGATTCCCACCCAACATTACTGACACCAGTTTGAACACTTGACTTTAATATCTGAATTTCCTTTTCCTTGCCGTTTATCATATTAACTCTAGGTTCTTGACTCTGTATTGTTTTCTAAATGATGTTATATTCCTGTAATGGTCAGAAGGAACAGAAACTACTGTTTTCTAACAAGTTTTATTTGAGCCAAGAAAAGAGAGCAACAATACACCTTTATTTCTTTCTCTTAATGGTTTGCATTTAAAAGTACCATTTAGTTGGATTAAGAACTTCCAGGGAACACTATTAAACACAGTATTAGGTAAACTGAGAACAAAAAAGTCTACATGTGCCAATTTGTTAATGCCACTCTTGCTAATGTTTATCTTTGTTTTACATTTTGACATTGGTTTTTCTTCCCAGTTAGAGAGATAATATTCACTTAACTGAGATTCTAGAGAACTATATGTCCCTGATCTTTAGGCCTCAGTTTACTCAACATTAAGTGAGGACATTTAATGTTTAACTAAATTAAACAGATTGAAATCTCCCTTTCAATCTAGAAGTGCAGTGAGTGCTTCTAGAATGAGCACAATAATTATATATCACTGTGTAAAATATTATAACCAAATCAGCTTATAACAATAGCTTATAGCTTATAATAATTATATTTTTCAGGGTTTTTATTAGCCCAGTATTTGAAAGAAGCTTGGGTAAGCAGATATGGCTATATCTCATCAGACTATAGTCAAGATGTTGACTGGAACTGTAGTTGTTCAAAGGTTTAACTGGGACTAGAGTCCCCTCTTTAACTCAATGAGTCAGGTGCTAATTCAAATACAATCCCACTGAAAACTGTGGTTCCCTGGGGACTAGCTGAGTTTGCTTTGTTATGTGATACCAAATAATTCTCTCACCTCAGCTAGGTAAATACACAGTAAGCAAATGGATAAAAAATGGCACTTGTCATAGAAATGTAATAGACTAGAAAAATCCATTGGCTCTACATATTCTGCCTATTGAAACATCACTGCCGTCAACAAACACCAACAGTAGGTAATCTCGCTGCATTTAGATATGGTAACATTTACTTTTAAAGTTATAGCCCAGTCTATACCTAATGAATATGATATGACCCATTACACCATAATACTAGGCTTCTGATGTGCACTTAAGTAGCTCATGATTATTAGATTACTGGGCTCAGAATGATGAACCAACTGATATGTATTTCACTTCGTTGCACAATTTCCTTACCCAATAAAAAACTCTAAATTGTTTAGGGTTAAGAATAATATTTTTAGAAAGCATTATTGACCTTGTGTGGAAGTGTATTTTTACTATGTTTTCTCTGAGAAGGGACCACTTCACTGATTTCACAATTTAGACATTTATTTAAGTCATCATGAAAACTTTTTGTTCTTGCTAATATCAAACTTTTATGCCTAATAAAGACATAGCATCACAGGAAACATTTTAGAATGTGTTCATATTTCAGAATAATTAAATGTTAAAACTTTAATATTTTTATCATCTCTAAGACAATTGCTGCTAATGGTGAAAGTAAAGAATGCATTTTTTTGTTTATGTACATCTTGTTTTTATTTTGACCTCATATAAAGGAAAACTAATTTCATACTTGAAATTCATTAATCACTCTACTTTATTACCAAGTTTCTATATGAGTTCACACTGTGATCCATCTTTACCAATTTTAATTTGTTTTTATTCACTAACAAAGTGAGCAATTTACCTGTATAACCATTCATTCATTCATTCAAAAATCACATAATCTGCATTTTTTTTTTGTTTCAAAATTAGAAAAGCCACACCACCTACATTATGAAAGAAAAGGTATTATTTCATTAAAATGTCTAAAGTTTAGAGGTAGGACATACTTCAGGTTTGTTTTATACCAGTAGCTCATGGCCGTCACTGATGTATTGGATGTTATTGTCTTTCCTTTCCCCTGTCTTCCCTGGAATTAGCATTATCTTTAACTCTCCTTGAGGTTACAAAGATGGCTGCTTCAGTTTCAGGAGCTACATCCAAGTTCAATAAAATAGTGTCTCATTTCTCAAATGTCAAACATACCTGCTGACTTATACATTGATTGAAGTAATTTAGATTATTTGCCTCTTACCACAAACACATCACTGTTGGCCCTGGAATGTGGTGCAGAAGTTGCTTGGTTTTATATTGGCCAGTCTTTTTAAGGGAATGTGTTTTCACTGCTAATTGATTTTGTTTAGTAATTAAGGTATTATTCAAATTTTTTACTCTGTATTGAATTTATTTTGTAAGTTATGTTTTTCTAAGAACTTATCCACTTAATTTACATTTTCCAAAGTTGTTTTTACTCTCCTCACTAATTTTTAAAGTTCTGGGATACATGTACAGAATGTGCAGGTTTGTTACATAGGTATACATATGCCCTGGTGGTTTGCTGCACTCTCTCCTCACTACTTTTAATGACTGCATCACTGATTGTGATGTTCCCTTTTTCATTCTTGATATTGTTTATTCATATCATGTCTCCTTTATTATCTTCATCAGCCTCAAAAAATGTTTATCTTTTTATTAATCTTTTCCCAGAGCTAAATTTGTCGATTAACTTTATTGCTGTTAGTTTGCTGATTATTTTCTACTTGATCATTCTCTTCCTTATACATATTATTAGCTTTCTAGTGTTGCTATAATAAGTTACTACAATTTTAGTAGTTTAAAGTAACACAAATTTATTACCTTACCGTCTGGAGGTTAGAAGACCAACACAGGTCCCACTAGACAAAAAGCAAGGTGTAAGCTGGGCTTTGTTCTTTTTTGGAAGTTCTAGGGAAAAATCTGTTTCCTTTCCCTTTCCAGCTTCTGGAAGACTTGTGGCATCCTTACTTTATGGTCAAAATCAGCAATGGCAGGTCAAATCTTTATACTGTATGATTGTGATTTCAGTTTCTGCCTCCCTCTTCTACTGGTAAAGGAACCTTGTGATTACATTTGACCTGCTCAGACAATGCCACATAATTTCCCTATTTTAAGATCAGCTGGTTAGCATCTTAACTCCATCTGCAATCGTAATTCTCTATTGCCATGTAAATTAATGCATTCACAAGTTCTGGCGATTAAGATGGATTTCTTTGGGAAGCCATAATTCTGCCTGCCACCTACTTATTTGGTTTTATTTTTTTCTTCTTTTACTATCAGTCTGAGGTAAAGGTTTAACTCATTAGCATTCAGTGCTTCACAGAATCTGAAAATGCCATTAAATTTATAATCTCTCTTTAAGTACTACATGAGCTGCATCCTTTTTTATTTATAATACATTATAATTCAGATCAATTTTTTTTCTTTTTTGCCTTTAACTCATGAATTACTTAGACATGTATTTCTTGATTTATAAATATGGACATTTTACTCTTTTTGTAATTGCTATTAATTCATCGTGATAAGAAAATATGGTAATGCGATCATTTGAAAAGGTTTCAATTTGTTAGAAAATACTGGATATTTTGAACTTATTTTGTGTGGTGTTTATGTATGTACATTGTGGAAAGCTCTTTAATCATGTTGTTCAAATATTTTGAATACTTTTGTTGTTCTACCAATTACTGAAAAAGATGTCTTTTTAAAACAGTTTATTTTACTTGGGTATTTTTCTACTTTCTTTTAATATCTGTCATTTTTTACTTCAGTTTTTGAAGTTATATTATTCAGTGCATACCAGTTTAAAATTGTTACGTCTTCATGAATTTTTATTTTCATGAAATGATACTGTTTATCTCCATAAACAAATAATTTTTTCCATTAGACTTATTTTAAATAGTCCCAATGTAATCAAAAGGGTCCTTAAAAATGGAAGAAGGAGTCATAGGCAGAGGTGAGGGTAATGTGATGTGAGGATTTGGGCTAGCTATTAGGTTGGTGCCAAAGTCATTGTGGTTTTTGTCATTAAAAGTAATAGGAAAAAATCGTAATTACTTTAGCACCAACCTAATAATATATTTTAAATTACCTAAAAGCGACTTTTTCTATAATTAGTAAAATACCACTAGCTTTGTTTTTAGTTGAATTTGACTGTATATAAATTTTCCTCCTCGCCTTTTTAAACTTCATGTATCCTTACATTTCTGCTGTGTTGCCTGTAAATAGCTTACTGCTGTTACCCAGTAGAACATCTTTGCATTTTCTTTCTTTTTTGATCAGATTTCTATGCATTACCAGCTCATTCTACATAAAACATTGAACTATAATATAAGAAGAACACAATGTCTCTCACTAAAGGGCAGGGAGATTTTAAGGTGCAAATAGAGTGTGAAGGTATAAAGTTCAGAATAATATTTTACGTGATTCTCTGCAGCTCTCAAGACTAGGCTTTTACAGAAATGTGATTCTTAGAGGAGTGTCTCGCTCTTTTCTGCTCCAACCTCTCTTCTCAGTTCAGGCTACTCTTTCTTTTTCAGTTTCTCACTTCAAGGCTCTCAAATCAGTAGCTGCATCTTTTAAAAAATACTTTTTTTCCCCAAAAAGTTAGAGCATTGCAAGAGCATTGCAAGTTCTTAAGTGTTCCTTGGAAGAGGAGTTCTGGGAGCATGAGAAAGTCAGAGTCCTGAGTCCACTCTCTGAGGCTACTTAGGAATGATCCAACTCCAATTCTATCTTTCTTGCCTTTTATTAAATAAATTGCCTCTCCCAATAAAGTAACTATTAATTATTTTCTCCTAGGCCAGACAGTAAAATCTCAAATTAACAAAAATAATTCCCTTTTTACTTTGGCTGAGTTTACTGACTCTAGCATATAATAAACATTTTTGTTACTAATGTGCATTTGTTTCTTTTCTTCTTACCGAACAGACTTGAAGTGAAAGCCACCCAACCAACAGGAGGCTAAACAAACTACAGTAAACCAAAACATAGATAAGCAGAGACTAATTAGAAAAAGTAAAAACAAAACAACGAATCAAAACCAGACCAAACAAGCTCTCTCTTTCTTACCCGAATGTAAACTTATTTCATTATGGGTAATGTTATCTTTTAAGATAATGTCTTCACATCTTCCAGGTGACTCCACTATAAAATTACTATATTTCCTTGTAATTGATATTAATTTTATGGTAAAATACCTTAGAACTATGTAAATGTCCTGCTTTTTTTTTTTTTGAACTTTTGCCCATTGTTTTCAGCATCTATTGTTATATAAATATTACCATGATATTGCCAAAGGGTGTTTTCCTGTTCTCATAATTTCTTTTATATTTAGTTGGCATATTACATAACAAAGAACCATCCATTCTGTTTATTTATTCTACTCTTTATTTATGTTAGTATGGTCTAATTGATATTTCTTTTACTCAATGGATTACAATCCATTACTATAATTATTTAACTTTTTATTAGTTTTCCCATGTTTGGAGACTGGGAACACTTTAAGGTGGCATATAATGCACAGCCTATTCATCAGCAGTAATGAGGAGAAGAGAGAGTAGAATGGGGGTGGAGAGCACAAAAGATGTTTGTAGAAAAGCAGTGAGAGCCAAAAAGAAAGGATACTTTACTGGGAACTTCCTGTGCATGAAAATTAGCTGTGTATAGAGTTTACATCATAGAAAAGGACTTGATCAGGGAAAGAAATGGAGATAAGGAAAATAGAGGTAAGAGAAAGTTATGCAAAAACAGTGCTGTTGCTGCGATAAATTCACCACTATACAATTTATCTATTTAACCAAAAACTACCCATACCTCTAAAGCTATTGAAATACAAACAAACAAACAAAAAGACAGCAACAGCAAAAGAGACAGTGTTGTGGAATGTTTTCCAAAAAAATTCTTCAGAGATTGTGTGACATAAATTAACTGTCGGGGAAAAGATATACTGATGATGTTCAGAATTATGTATTTTTAATATTCTATATGATTCTTCAGCAAAAATATAATTCCTTTCAATTCATTTCTTGCTAGTGAAATTTTAATTTCTGTATAGTATCCTTTTTTTTTTTTTTTTTTTTGATATAGAGTCACCCAGGTTGGAGTGCAATGGCGCGATCTTGGCTCACTGCAACATCTGCCTCCTGGGTTCAGGCGATTCTTCTGCCTCAGCCTCCCGAGTAGCTGGGACTAAAGGCATGCGCCACCATGCCCAGCTAATTATTTTTATTTTTATTTTTAGTAGAGACACAGTTTCACCATCTTGGCTAGGCTGGTCTCAAACTCCTGGCCTCTTGATCCACCTGCCTTGGCCTCCAAAGTGCTGGGATTACAGGCGTGAGCCACCGCACCCAGCCATGTATTCTTAATCTACCAGTTGACCAATACAGGAAGAGTTCTTGCAGAAATAAAGACTGATATAGTAAAATGATCACAAATAATTCTATACTCATTTCAAAACTAGGTTATATGAATTAATCCACATTCACTATTATTTAATTATGAGCCCCACTGTGATTTTAATTTACCTTAAAAATTTTAAATGTTAATCTGTGATAGAAGATGGTGAACGTGGTGATGGATAAATAGCAATCCAGTTCAAATTTCCCACCTCCACATTAACCTTAAAGCAATAGATTGTGGAAGTACATGAAGACAATCAAGGTTTGGAAGTTAGTAACTTGTTACGTTTATTATCTGTGAATTACTCAAAACCTGTCTCTCAAGCCACAAAATAAGCTTACAAAGTTTGTTGTAAATCACACATAGTATATAAAATTATCTGTCAGAGACAGTATTTAAAAAGAAGTTCAAGGCATTTACCCACTTTCACCAAATCTTTCTCCAAGTCCCTACTAACATTGAGCTAAAAATAGCGACTGGTCCTTCAGCTCCACTGAGGCTGAAAAATATTAAGACCAATATGCCTAATACTTTCTGATTTTGTTCATTGATTAGTATAGTAAAATTTCCGACAGTACTAAATGCTTCTGCTTCTATCTACTTTGTTAAAAAAAATGCCGTATTTTCCAAAATTTTTATTCTTTTATCCCCAATGCATAATTAGATTTATTTTTATAGGTGGTAAAAGAAGTTTACTTTTTTTTTTTTTTTTTTTTTTTTTTTTTTTTTTGTAGCAGAGTTTTGCTCTTGTTACCCAGGTTGGAGTGCAATGGTGTGATGTCAAGTCACAGCAACCTCTGACCCTGGGTTCAAATGATTCTCCTACCTCAGCCTCCTGAGTAGCTAGGACTACAGGTATGCGTCACCACGCTCAGCTAATTTTTTTGTGTTTTTAGTAGAGACAGTTTCTCCATGTTGGTCAGGTCTTGAACTCCCGACCTCAGGTGGTCCACCCACCTTGGCCTCCCAAAGGGCTGGGATTACAGGCATGAGCCACCGTACCCAGGCTAGAAGTTTACTTTTTAAGGTCAAATAACATATACCTCTCTTCAAATAGATGTTCACCAATTATGGATTCTACAGAAGTGTTTACTTTTGTATTAATGATTTGGCTTCACTTAAAAAACAACAACTAATAGTCATGGTTATATTTGCATCGTTATAGACAATGATAGAAATCTTGAGATGGAGTCTCACTGTTTCACCCAGACTGGAGTTCAGTGGTGCAATCTTGGCTCACTGCAACCTCCACCTCCTGGGTTTAAGTGATTCTCCTGAGTATCTGGGATTACAGTTGCACGCCACAATGTTAGCTAATTTTTGTATTTTTAGTAGAGATGAGATTTCACCATGTTGATCAGGCTGCTCTTGAACTCTTGACCTCAGGTGATCTCACCTCTGTTTAACATGCTGAAGGAATTAATAGAAACAATGATAAATTATGAAAGCCTATCTTGATAATCATACCTCAAAATTTTATGAGCATAGCGAAAGCTGTACAAATAATTCTGAACTTAGTATCAGGACATGAGTGTATCGGTTTAATCTTTACTACACTAGAGTTGTGTAGTCCAACATGTATCTTAAAGTATTTAGACCTCAGTTTTCTGATCTCTGTACTGAATGGGGTTGGATTAGATAATATCTAATATCCTTTTAATCTCCAGAGAAATAGTTTATTTATTTTATTAAACTATTACTGTAACAATTTTTCTTTCTTTCTCTTTCTTTCTTTTCTTTTTTTCTTTTTCTTTCTTTCTTTCTTTCTTTCTTTTTATTTGAGATGGAGTCTCGCTTGCTCTTTCATGCAGCCTGGAGTGCAGTGGCCCAATCTTGGCTCACTGCAACCTCTGCCTCCTGGGTTCAAGTGATTCTCCTGCCTCAGCCTCCTAAGTAGCCAGGATTACAGGTGCATGCCACCATGCTAATTTGTGTATTTTTGGTAGAGAAGAGGTTTCACCGTGTTGGTCAGGCTAGTCTTGAACTCCTGACCTCAGGTGATCCGCCTGCCTCAGCTTCCCAAAGTGCTGGGATTACAGACGTGAGCTACTGCACCTGGTTTTATAGCAATTTTTTAAATAAGGCCATACAGTTTGTAATTTCTCTTAATGGTTACGTCTTAGCTAAGTTTCAAAGTTTTCAAATTGATTCATTTTTAGAAAAACTTATATGATGCATCAAATAAAGCATATATGAACACCTAAAAAAGAGTTAGACATCTACTGTGATTATTTTCTTGGCACTGCCACCATAATAATTTACAGAAAGTTATTCCAGTTCTACTTCTTTCTTGATCTTACAAGAAGGCATATATAATGCTATCACATTAAGTCCATAATGAAATTGGAGACTTTATTTGCATGTATTTCTGAAGAAGGCAGTATTTTCTTTGAAGGTTGTATATGAAAACTAAAGACAAGTAGTAATTCAAAGTAAATTATACAGAAAATATTAATTATAATTGAACAAGTACATGACAAGTAAATGACAAATATGAAGGTCAAGTAGATACAAAAATTCAAAAAGATTCCATTTCCTTTCAACCTTGCTCTTTAAATTGTGTTACGCCAAATATATACCAGGGAAGATGAGATAGGAAAATCAATAATCCTTGATTTCATTTATATTTAATTATGCATTGTTTCTATGTTGTATGATTTTTGGCAGTGAGATTCTTTATTTTTAAAACTTTTTAAAAAAAATGTTTATTTCCATAGGTTTTGAGGGAACAGGTGGTATTTGATTATATGATTAAGCTCTTTAGTGGTAATTTGTGAGATTTTGGTGCACCCATCCCTGGAGCAGGATGCAGGCATAAGAATGACACAATGGACTTTGGGGACTCAGGGGGAAAGGGTAGGAAGGGGCGAGGAATGAAAGACTACAAATTGGGTTCAGAGTATAGATTCTACATATTTTGTGTTTTGTGAACCCAGTCAGTGCCTCTCAAACTAGTCAGAAATCAGAAGACGGCCCCAAAGATTCTGTTTGCATTAGTGAGACGTCAGGAAGAGGAAAGTAAAATATCTAAGACCTACTCTCTGCCTACTTACTAAGTTAGATGCTTTATGAATTATTGTTTCATTTGTTTAGTCTTAAGGTGTTATTTTGTTATCATGTCTATTTTAAGAGTGAGCAAGATTAGGGCTGGGCGCAGTGGTGCACCCCTGTAATCCCAGCACTTTGGGAGGCCGAGTTGGGTGGATCACGAGGTCAGGAGAACAAGACCATCCTGCCAGCATGGTGAAACCCCATCTCTACTAAAAATACAAAAATTAGCTGGGCATGCTGCCACACGTCTGTAATCCCAGCTACTCAGGAGGCTGAGGCAGGAGAACTGGTTGAACCAGGGAGGTGGAGGTTGCAGTGAGCCAAGATAGTGCCACTGAGCTCCAGCCTGGTGACAGAGCGAGACTTGGTCTCAAAAAAAAAAAAACAAAAAATGAGTGAGCAAGATGAGGTCAAGAGAGCATAATACATTTGTTCCGGATTTATTTAGCTAGTGGAATTTAATTTAAAACTTAGACCGACTGGATTCAGATTTATTAATATTTAGGTTTGTGGAAAGAAATTGAGAGGGAATAATTCTAATGCTAAGTATTCTCTTCTCTACAAAAATTAAGAACAGAAGACTAACCTTGGAAATTATAAATTCTGATAAAGTGATTATGTAACCTACACAAATACTGATGTGAGCATTTCCTTCTTCCAACAATGACATACAACTATGGAGTAAAAACTTAGATGGAATTTATAGGAGTACCTCTTTCTCTTGCCTATGCTTCTCAATGACAAGCAGCTGTAGCCTGTTCTTCACCCTTGTCTTTGTTTTACATCTCATGCTGGAGTTTATTACGGAGAAAACATGGTGAAGAATGAGAATCCAAAAGATAGCACTGTTAATTCAATCAAATAATGGAAGTATTTTTAACTTTTCACTGAACATGTATACATGTTAAATAAAGGGACCTAGGCTCTTTAAGGCAAAGCAACATCTTTTTCAGAGATAACTGCTTATCTACAGTTAATTTGGGACAATTTTTGTCCTGAGTCAAACATTTTCCACTATGGTGACCCCTACACTGTTGACATTTTATAGCATTGAACTGTTTACGCATTGTAAGATGGCTAGCAGCACCCCAACCCTCTACTCTCCAGATGCCAGTATCATCCTTACAGTGTGACAATCAATAATATCCTCAGAGATCATCAAATGTACTGTGCGGGACAAATTTCTGTCCTTGGAGAACCACTGCACTACATGATTATTTAAATATATCACAGCTGAGGTAAACATTACAAACTTTATATATTAACATTTTCATTAATTTTGTATTATGAGTAATTTTGAAAAAGGCTTGTCTTTTTAAAGTGCTGTTCATAGCTAAGAATAAAAATAAACATAAATATAAAAATATACATTCCCATAATTGAAATATAATTTCCATATGATATTATCATCTATGACATATATTCTACATCATCTCTTTCTCTTCTATTAATATTAATATTAATTCTTCTATTAATATTAGTCTTTTAACTGGCAGTATGGTTTATGGTAACAATGCTAGACTTTTACACCTATATATATTCTACTATATATATCATATATATATATATCACATATATATATATATATAAACAATATACCTATATCAGACATTCAGCATAATTGTTTAATTTCTCAGTGTTTCAATGTTCTTATCTGCATAATTTTGAATTATAGGTGCTTGATTACATTATGGTATAGATTGAGAGCATATATAAAAACACAATGTGTTGCCTAATATTTTGTATTAAGTTCCATATGAGTTTTACTTAAGTTCAGGTATTAGATAGTCCTGCTCTTTTTGGACAGATAGTCTACCTGTCACCTACTGTTTCCATATGAATTGCTTCTAACTCTCCACAGAAGATTTTTTTTCTTCTATTCTCTGTCTCTAGGAGGAGGAATGTGCTTGCTCTTTTCTTCCTTGTGTTAGTTTCAAATCATGTTTTTTTCCCTTCACCTAAAATTTTCAGCTTCACATTTCTTTCTTCCATTCTTTAGCATATTTTTATTACTTTAGAACCTTTGTCCGATCATTCTAAATACTAGATCACCTACAGGGCATCATTTATTGACTATGCTTTTTCTTAATTATGGCTCATATTTTTCTGTTTCTTTGCTTGACTCATACTTTTTTTATTATATTTCATATATTGAGAATAAAATTACAGAGGAGACAAAAGTATAATAATATTTGATTTTGTCTTTTTATCACCGTGTGCAGGGCCTATATTTTATCTGGTATTTGTAACAGGGGCTAATTATTCAAATTCCTCTTGTTGCTAAATTGAACCATGGCTTAGTCACAGTTTAATTAGATTAACATTATCTGTCTTTAGCCCTATCACCAACCATCAATATGTTAGCTACCATGTTATTATTGTTACATTTAAGCTAGAGGAAGTTGGCTGCAGTTTCAAGTATTTTCTGGTTTATCTTTGAGCTCAACTTCAGCAGTGTCCTGGCATCTAATGCCTATGAGAATGTGCAAAACTGTGCTAATTCTTTCTAGAGAACACCTCCTACAGAGCTGAAAAACATGGGATAGACAGAGCTGGAATGAAATGTGTGAACCTTCATTTAAGCCTCAACTTTAAAATGGCCTACATTTTCCCTAACTTACTTCATTTAGAAGTTAAAGACTAAGTGTCTTTTTCTTTTACCTGTCTGAAAATACTGCCCCATAAAATGCCACTCATCTTTTAGTTTTATTATTTTCTTTTTGCTTTTGTGCTATCAAGTCATGAGCTATAAAAACATACTTAATCCATTGAAGTAGTGGAATTGTTCAACATAAATTGGCACACATTTTTTTCACTTTTAAAGACTAAAAAGTAAGAGTATTTTTAATTTATTTATATTTGACCCTGTGGACTCCGACATCCAGAATAAAGAGAAAGTAGATATCAGTAAAACACATACCAGTTTTAATGCTGTCCCCTCCTAATTTCTAGACTCAATGGAGAAAAAGATAAAGTTCTCAAACTTAGGCAGTTTATTTCTGCTAGCAGGTTATATTGCCCACAATGTCAGTGGCATTGGGTGGCAAAGTACTTGAAAGTTTGCTTGTCTCCAAGGAACATGAAGTCTAAATCTTTTATGTATCCAAGGAAGGTAAGTCAATCAGTGTATTTTAGCAGATTAAAGAGTATCAGATATTTTTATTCTATTATTCCAGGTTAATACCTGAAAAATCACCAGAGGCTTCTCATTTATGACTCCCAAAGTTTTCATTCACAATCAACCAGGTTTTCATTGTCCTCACCAACTGAATAAAATTAATCCAGTGATTTCTTTTTTCAAATACCACTAAAGCTAATTATAATTTAAATATAGCATTTTGTCTAAATTCAAACTATCCTACCACATAAAAGTTTTATGATCTTGCTTATAATTTAAGGTCAAGACATATAAACAAATCTTCAAATGATTTGGTGGCTGAAGAAAGAAAGTACTGCCACATGCTAACTTCTACTTTAAGGTGTAGACTCTACACGTGGGTTTTTGTGGGTTTTTATTGAAATTCCTTCTCATCATTTCAGATTTCTAAAAGAATGTCGACATTGGCCAGACATGGTGGCTCATGCCTGTAATCTCAGCACTTTGGGAGGCTGAGGTGGGTGGATCACCTGAGGTCAAAAGTTTGTGACTAGCCTGGCCAACATGATGAAACCTGTCTCTACTAAAAATGCAAACATTAGCTGGGGGTGGTGGTGGGCACCTGTCATCTCAGCTACTCTGAAGGTTTGAGACAGGAAATTCACTTGAACCCGGGAGGCGGAGGTTGCAGTGAGCGGAGACCCTGCCACTGCACTCCAGCCTGGGCAACAGAGGAAGAACTGGTGTCAAACAAACAAAAAGAATGTCAACATCACTGTCCCCCCTATATCTGCATGTTTCCTGCCACAATGTCAGAATATTTGGGTCAGCGTTTCTTTGTGCCGGGAAACATGTGTTGACAGTTATTGATTTATTAGTCAATATGACAGATGCTTACAAAGTATCACCTTTTTAATGCCAGGACCTGTGCCTGGAACCCAGTTACAAAGAAATACCTCACATAATCCATGTCTTTTAGTAAAAATATGAACCTACTGCTGCTTATTTTTAAGTTAACTTATATGGTACCTATGCATTTGCGTCTGTGCCCAAGATATGACCTTACATCTGCCTTGTAAACAAACACAAAAACTAAGCTCATAGCAAAAGACTCAATTACCAAATCCATGAATTAAACTTCTGTTTTCACCTCATTTTGCTTTCTTAGTTTGCTGGATGTGTTTTCCTTTCTTTCCTTTCCCCTCCCTCCATCCCTCCGTCCCTCTATCCCTCCCTCCCTTCCTCCCTCCTTTTCTCCTTTCCTCCCTTCCTCCCCTTCTCTCTTTCTCCCTTCCTTCCTCTCTTTCTCTCTTTCATTGTTTGTTTTTGAGATGGTGTCTTGTTCTGTCACCCAGGCCGGAGTGCAGTGGCACGATCTCGGCTCACTGCAATCTCTGCTTCCCAGGTTCAAGTGATTCCCCTGCCTCAAGTGATTCCCCTCAAGTGATTCCCCAGGTTCTAGTGATTCCCCCAATTCCTTCTGCATAGCTGGTACTACAGGGATGTACCACCACATCTGGGTAATTTTTTATATTTAGTAGAGATGGGGTTTCGCCATGTTGGCCAGGATGGTCTGGATCTCCTGACCTCCATGATGTGTTTTTATTCAAACATACATATTTGATTTTCAGGAGTTTTAAAGCAAACTTTTTATATTGAGATAGTTGTAGAATCATCTACAGTTATAAGGAATAATACAGAAAGGTAATGTGTATCATTTACCCATTTATCATCATCTTACAAAACTAGAGTAAAATGTCAAAACCAGGATACTGAGTTCGATACAATGAAAATGCAGACCATTTCTATCACCAGCAGGATCCTCATGTGGCCTTTTTATAATCACATTCATTTCCCACTCACTCACTCCCTCTTAAACCCTTGGCAATCTGCTTTCCATTTTTATATTTTTGTCCCAAGAATGTTATGTAGATGAAATAGTACCATATTTAGTATTTTGATATTGCAGTTTTTTTTTCACTCAGCATAATTCTCTGGAGATTCATCCAGGTTGCTGTGTGTATCAATATTTAATTCCTTTATGTTGAAGAGTAGCATTTTTCAGTATAGGTATATAATAGTTAATATTTTAGATGTCAATTTATGTCAAATGTGTTAAAGCATATTTAGATAGCTGGTAAAAACAAGCAAACAAAAAACAATCCATTATTTCTGTGTAGGTCTGTAAGAGTGCTTCTGAAAAATACTAGCATTTGAATCAATAGACTGAATAAAGATCACCCTCACCAATCTATTGATGGCCAAATTAAAAAGAAAAGTCAGAATGAGAGTAAATCTGCTTTCTTTTCTGGACCTGAGACAACCATCTTATTCTCCTTTCTGACATCACAACTCCAGGTTCCTGGGTCTTCAGACTTTGGGACTTATACTAGTGGCCCCTCACAGGTTCCCATGCCTTCAGACTCATACTGAATTATACTACCATCTTCCCTATTTCTCTAGCTTGCAGACACTGGACCATGAGACTTCTTCACCTCCATAACTATATAAATCAATTTTCATAATAAATCTCCTTTTCTGTCTGCCTTGGAGAAACAGAATGTGTGTGTGTGTGTGTGTGTGTGTGTGTGTGTGTGTGTGTGTGTGTGTGTGTGTGTGTTTCAGTAGTTCTGTTTCTGCTTAATACAGGATGCATCTCAGATATTTTTTCAACCATTGCTATGATCTGAATGTTTGTGTTCCTCCAAAATTTATATGTTGAAATCTAATCCCCAGTTTCATAGTATCAAGAGATAGATCCTTTGGGAAATGATTAGTTTCTAAAGACTTGACCTACATGAATAAGATGAGTGCCCTTTTAAAAGAGGTTAAAGTGAGCTGCCTTGCCCTGCTGCCATGTAAGGGCACAGAAGGTTTCATCTATGAGGGACACCTTGCTATTGGACTTCCCAGACTCCAAAACTCTCAGAAATACATTTTGTTGATTATAAATTACCCATGTAAGGTGCTTTGTTATAGCAGCCCAAACTGACTAAGACAAGCATTTATTCATTGAAGAACACTGTGATTATTTTTCCATCTTTTGACAATTATAGACAAAGTTACTAAAAACATTTTGCACAGATTCCTGTGTGAATATGCCTTTAATCTATGATAAATGGCCATCAGTGCAATTGTTTTGTTTTATGGTAGTTGCACATTACTAATGACATTGTTGCTGAACATCTTTTCATGTGATTATTTGCCCCATGTGTATCTTCTTTAATGAAATGTCCCTTCCTGTGTTTTGTCCATTTTCTCTTTATTATTATTATTATACTTTAAGTTCTAGGGTACATGTGTGGAATGTACAGGTTTGTTACATGGCTATACGTATGCCATGGTGGTTTGCTGCACCCCTCAGCCCATCATCTACATTAGGTATTTCTTGAATGCTATTCCTCCCCCAGCCCTCCACCCCCTGACAGGCCCCTGTGTGTGATGATCCCCTCTCTCTGTCTATGTATTCTCATTGTTCAAATAATAAATGATGTTGGGAAAACTGGCTAGCTATATGCAGAAAACTGAAACTGGACCCTCTCCTTACACCTTATACAAAAATTAACTCAAGGTGGATTAAATTCTTAAACATAAGACCTAAAATCATAAAAACCCTAGAAGAAAACCTAGGCAATACCATTCAGGACATAGGCATGGACAAAGACTTCATGACTAAAACACCAAAAGCAATGGCAACAAAAGCCAAAATTGACAAATGGAATCTAATTAAACTAAAGAGTTTCTGTACAGCAAAAGAAACTATCATCAGAGTGAACAGGCAACCTATAGAATGGGAGAAAATTTTTGCAATCTATCCATCTGACAAAGGGCTAATATCCAGTATCTATAAGGAACTTAAACAAATTTACAAGAATAAAACAAACCCCATAAAAGAGTGGGTGAAGGATATGAACAGACATTTTTCAAAAGAAAGCATTTATATGGCCAAGAAACATGAAAAAAAAAAGATCATCATCACTGGTCATTAGAAGAATGCAGATCAAAACCACAATGAGATATCATCTCATGCCAGTTACAATGGCAATCATTAAAGTGCCAGGAAACAACAGATGCTGGAGAGGATGTGGAGAAATAGGAACACTTTTACACTGTTGGTAAGAGTGTAAATTAATTCAACCATTGAGGAAGACAGTGTGGCGATTCCTCAAGGCTTTTGTAAATCATTCAATTATAAAGACACATGCACACATATTTTCTTGCAGTACTATTTACAATAGTTTTACCCATTTTTAAATCAGATTTGTTTTTGTTTTTATTATTACATTCTGAGTGGTCTTTATCTATCCTAAATAGGAGTGCTTTGTTGGATATATTTTTTTCCAGGAAGTAACTTTGCTTTTCATTCATTGTATCAGGATATTTCACAGAGCGTAAGTTTTGTCTCATTTTTTTAATTTGATGAAGACCAATATATTACATTACTCTTTTATGGATTATCATTTGGTGTCAAGTGTAAGATATATTTGCCTAGCCCTAGAAACAATAATTTCTATTTTTTTTCTAAAAGTTTTATAGTGTAACTCATAATAAATTTAGCTGTGATCCATATTGAATTAACATTTGTATAAAATATGAGGACTTAAACCACTGCTTTTTTTTTCCCCCTATAGATGTCTAATTTTCTGGCTGGGCGTTGTGGCTCATGCTTGTAATCCGATAACTTTGGAAGGCTCAGGCAGGTGGATCACAAGGTCAGGACTTCAAGACCAGCCTGACCAATATGGTGGAACCCTGTCTCTTCTAAAACTACAAAAATTAGCTGGGTGTGGTGGCATGCACCTGTAGTCTCAGATACTCTGAAGGTTGAGGCAGGAGAATCACTTGAAGCTGGGAGATGGAGGTTCCAGTGAGCCAAGGTTGCACCACTGCACTCCAGCCTGGGTGATATAGCAAGACTTCGTCTCAAAAAAAAAAAAAAGTCTAATTTTATACCTTTTATCAAAAATTAGTTAGGTACATTTCTGTGGTCTTCTTTATTGATTCTGTCTTATGTTTTATTGATTTATTTGTCTGTTCCTTCACCAATACAATAGTCTTGCTTACTCTAGCTATTTAATGAGTTCTTAAATAAGTTAGACTGACTGTTTTCATATTATTAATTTTTCAAAGTTTAGTTTTTCTATTCTAGTTCCTTTGATTTTCCATGTAGGTGTTATATTATTGTCTTTATCTACAAAATAACTTGCTTTGATTTTGATAGAAATTACATTAATCTTTAGAAGATTGAGTTCTTAAATTCAAGAATGCTATACAGAAAGTCCATGAATAACATGTCTTTGAACATTATTTCTTTATAATGTTGATGAGAAAAAAAATTGATTCTCAGCCAGGATATTTTCTGTATGGAGTTTGTACATTCTCCCTATGTCTGGGTATTCTGGTGATCTCTCACATTTCAAAGATGTGCACGTTAGGTTGCAATTTGGAGAGAGAGAGAGAGAGAGAGAGAGACTGTATGTTTGTGTGTGTGTGTGCATCCTGTGACCAGACATTGCCCTGTCCAGAGTTGGTTCCTGCCTTGCGACCTGAGCTGCTGGTATAGGCTCCAGGTACCTGTGACCCTGACCTGGAATAATTGAATAATAAATAATTATCTGGGCTGGGAAGGGAGCTCATGCCTGTAATCCCAGCAGTTTGGGAGGCCAAATCAGGCAGATCACATGAGGTCAGGAGTTTGAGACCAGCTTGACCAACATGGAGAAACCCCAACTTTACTAAAAATACAAAGTTAGCCAGGCATGGTGGCATATGCCTGTAATCCCAGCTACTCGGGAGGCTGAGGCAGGAGAATCACTTGAACCTGGGTGGCAGAGTTTGTGATGAGCTGAGATGGTGCCATTTTACTCCATCCTGGGCAACAAGAGTAAACTTCCGTCTCAAAAAAAAAATAATGAATAACAATAATAATTATTATCTACTTGTTTTTGTTAATCTTTCTTAAATGTTTGTATAACTCACATATATTTAATGTTTAATGTTTATTTGATGTTTAATCAAAAGTGTTTTAGTCTTTATTTAAAAGTTTCGTGATGTTTCTTGTGACCTGAAATGTGCGACAGGAACTTGTGTTGTTTGTTTCAGTTAGCCTATGGGAAAACTGGTTTTATTATATGTCAGTTCATTTAAAGTCACAGTTTTCAAGAACCCATAGACAACATTAAGTGGGGACATACTGTATGCATATCTGTTTTTTTAGATCTATATTTACTTTTGTCAAGGTTGTGTAGATTTCAGCATTCAATTACTACACATATTTTGTTTGATTTACATCTATTTTATTTTTTGAGCAATATAAGTACCAATGTATTTTAATTTTGTTGCTCATGTGTTCATCAATAACATATAGATATATAAAGGATATTTGTATATTTACCTGTATCATGCCATTTTGCTAAACTGATTTTAGTTCTAGGATTAATAAAAGTATGTATTTTGTAAATATCTTTGGGTTTTCTATGTAAATAATCATGCCATCTGCAAAAAGGGAGAGGTTCATTTCTTCCTAACTGAGCTGTAAGATTTTTTTTTCTTTTGTTTATATACAATAGTTATAACTTCTAGCACTATGCTCGGTAACAGTATTTGAGTAGACAAACTTACTTTGGTTCTGATCTTATTGGAAAAACATTCAGTCTTAGATAATCAAAAATAATATTATCTATATAATTTTTTAGTCCTTTTGTTGATTCATTTTTTGTAATTGATCTTTATCAAATTCAGGAAGTCCACCTTAGTATTGTATTTCTAAGTGTTTTCATCATGAGTGGATGCTGAGTTTTCTCAAATGGCATTTCTGTATAGATGGATGTAATCATATAATTTTTTTCTTGTTAGCTTGTTAATATGTAGATTGTATTAATTTTTTTAAATGTTTTACCAGCTTTGTATCCCTGAAAAAAAATGCCACTTGGTAAGGATATATAATTCTTTTATTAGTTTATTTGTTAATATTCTTTTTTTTTTT
>PVKP010010603.1:0-64176 GCA_004027715.1 Plecturocebus donacophilus
ACCATAGACCTCCTATTGTGCATTAGTTCTCTAGACTTATTTATCCTATATAACTGCAACTTTGTATTTTGACCTATATCTTCCCATTCCCCCTGCCCTTACCACATCCCTAGTAACCACTGTTCAACTCTCTGTGAAACCCAATGTTAAACATAACTTTGGGCAATAGGAGAAGATGGCCAAACAGGAACAGCTCTGGAGTGCAGTTCCCGGCAAGAACAACGCAGAGGGTGATCACCACATTTCCAAATGAGTTATTACTGCCCACAGACCAGGAGATTCCCTGGAGTGCCACAAGTTTCCAGCACAGCTGTTTCAGCCCGTGCAGTGGGTCTCCACACAAAAACACACAAATCTGGGTGGCCATTTCAACGGGTGCATGGAACACCTGGGGGACAGAGTCGTCCATTAAACTCAAAAAAAGGGGGCCTGAAACAGGGAGCCAGGTGATGTGGCTCAGCTGGTCTCACCCCAACAAAGACTAGCAATCTGAAACACTCTGGATTGAGAGTTTCACAGCAAGCACAGCTGGACCTGGGAAAGTCCAGCTCTGTGGGGGCAAGGGCATCCGCCACTACTGAGGCAGTCCACCATTGCCGAGGCAGTCCACCATTGCTGAGGCAGTCTACCATTACCAAGGCATTCTGCCATTACAGAGGCAGTTCACCATTACTGAGGCAGACTACCATTACTGAGGCAGTTCGAACTATATGAACAAAACCTCAAGGAAGTTCACACAGCAGCTGGGCAGAGCCCACAGCAGCTCAGCAACACCTCTGCTGGCAGACTGTGACTAAGCTACCTCCTTGATGGGCAGGGCATCTCTGAAAAAAGGCAGCAGCACATCAGGAACTTATAAATAAAGCCCTACTTTCCCAGGTCAGAGCACCTGGGGGAAAAGGTGGTTATGAGTTCCACTGCAACAGACTTAAATGTACCTGCCCAGCAGTTCTGAATGAAACAATGGAGCTCACAGCTCAGCACTTGAGCTCCTATAAGGGACAGACTGTTTCCTCAAGCAGCTCCCTGATCCCCATGTATCCAAAGAGATACCTCATAAAGGAGAGCTTAGGCTGACATCAGGCAGTATCCTTCTGGGACAAAAATAACAGAAGAAGAAACTGGCAGCAACCTTATAGTTCTGCAGCTGCCTCAGGTGATCCCCAGGCAAGCAGGGTCTGGAGTGGACCTCCACCAGTCCTACAGCAGAGGGGCCTGACTGTTAGAAGGAAAACTAAAAATCAGAAAGAAATAACTTCATCATCAACAAAAAAGACATCCACTCAGAAACCCCATCTGAAAGTCACCAACTACAAAGACCACAGGTAGATAAATCCACAAAGATGGGAAGAAACCAGGGCAAAAAGGATGAAAACACCCAAAACCAGAACGCCTCTCCTCCTCCAAGGGATTATAACTCCTCACCAGCAAGAGAACAAAGCTGGAAGGAGAACGAGTCTGATGAATTGACAGAAACAGACTTCAGAAGGTGGGTAATAACAAACATCTCTGAGCTAAAAGAACACATTCTAACCCAATGCAAAGAAACTAACAACCTTGAAAAATGGTTTGACAAAATGCTAATGAGAGAAACGGCTTAGAGAAGAATATAAATTACTTGATGGAGCTGAAAAACACAACACGAGAACTTTGTGAAGCATACACAAGTTTGAATAGCCAAATCGACCAAGCAGAAGAAAGAATATCAGATACTGGAGATCAATTCAATGAAATAAAATGAGAAGGCAAGAATAGAGAAAAAGCAGTGAAAGGAAATGAGCAAAGCCTCCATGAAATATGGGATTATGTGAAAAGACCTAATCTACGTTTGATAGGTGTACCTGAATGTGATGGAGAGAATGAATCCAAGCTGGAAAACACTCTTTAGGATATTATCCAGAAAAACTTCTCCAACCTAGCAAGGCAGGCCAATATTCAGGTCCAGGAAATACAGAGAACACCATAAAGATATTCCTCAAGAAGAGCAACCCCAACGCACATAATCTTCAGATTCACCAGGGTTGAAATGAAGAAAAAAATGCTAAGGGCAGCCAGTTAGAAAGGTCGAGTTACCCACAAAGGGAAGCCCATCAGACTCACAGCAGATCTCTCAGCAGAAACCCTACAAGCCAGAAGAGGGTGGGGGCTATATTCAACATCATTAAAGAAAAGAACTTTCAACCTAGAATTTGATATCCAGCCAAACTAAGCTTCATAAGTGAAGGAGAAATAAAATCCTTTATGAACAAGCAATTGCTGAGAGATTTTGTTACCACCAGGCCTGCCTTACAAGAGCTTCTGAAAGAAGCACTAAACAAGGAAAGGAACAACCAGTACCAGCCACTCCAAAAACATACCAAATAGTGAAGAGCATCGACACAATAAAGAAACTACATCAACTAATGGGAAAAACAACCAGCTAGCATCAAAATGGCAGGATCAAATTCACACATAACAATAATAACCTTAAATGTAAATGGGCTAAATGCCCCAATCAAAAGACACAGACTGGCAAATTGGATATAAGGTAAAAACCCATCAGTCTTCTGTATCCAGGAAACCCATCTCATGTGCAAGGACACACATAGGCTCAAAATAAAGGGATGGAGGAAGATTTACCAAGCAAATGGAGAGAAAAAAAAAATGCAGGTGTTGCAATCCTAGTCTCTGATAAAATAGACTTTAAACCAACAAAGGTCAAAAGAGACAAAGAAGGGCATTAGATAATGGTAAAAGGATCAATACAACAAGAACTAATGATCCTAAATATACACACATCCAATACAGGAGCAACAAGATACATAAAGCAAGTTCTTAACGACCTACAAAGAGACGTAGACTCCCACACAATAATAGTGGGAGACTCTAACACTCCACTGTCAATATTGGACAGATCAGTAAGACAGAAAATTAAAAAGAATACCCAGGACTTGAACTCAGCTCTGGACCAAGCAAACCTAATAGACATCTAAAGAACTCTCCACCCCAAATCCACAAAATATAGATTCATCTCAGCACCACATCACACCTACTCTCAAATTGACCACATAATTGGAAGTAAATCACTTCTCAGCAAATGCAAAAGAAAGGAACTCATAAAACAGTCTCTGAGACCACAGGGCAATCAAATTAGAACTCAGAATTAAGAAACTAACTCAGAACTGCACAACTTCATGGAAACTGCACAACTGGCTCTTGAATGTTGACTGAATAAACAATGAAATGAAGGCAGAAATAAAGATGTTCTTCAAAACCAATGAGAATGAAGACACAATGTACCAGAATCTCTGGGACACATTTAAAGCATTCTCTAGAGGGAAATTTATAGCAATAAATGCCCACCAGAGAAACAAGGAAAGATCTAAAATCGACATCCTATCATCAAAATTGAAAGAGCTAGAGGAGCAAGATAAAAAACACTCAAAAGCTAGCAGAAGACAGGAAATAACTAAGATCAGAGCAGAACTGAAGGAGATACAGACACAAAAAAACCCTTCAAAAAATCAATAAATCCAGGAGCTGGTATTTTGAAAAGATCAACAAAATAGACTGCTAGCCAGATTAATAAAAAAGAAAAGAGAAGAATCAAATAGATGCAATAAAAAATCAATAAAGGGGATCTCACCACCAATTCCACAGAAATACAAACTAACCTCAGAGATTACTACAAACAACTCTGTGCACATAAACCAGTACACCTGGAAAAAATGGATAAATTCCTGGACACTTGCACCTTCCCAAGCCTAAACCAGAAAGAAGTTGAAACCCTGAATAGATGACTGAAATTGAGGCAGCAATGAACAGCCTACCAACCAAAAAAAGCCCAGGTCCAAATGGGTTCACAGCCAAATTCTACCAGACATACAAACAGGAGGTGGTACCACTTCTTCTGAAACTGTTCCAAACAATCTAAAAAGAAGGAATCCTTCCCAAATCATTTTATGAGACCAACATCATCCTGATACCAAAACCTAGCAGAGACTCAACAAAAAACCAAAACTTCAGGCCAATATCCATGATGAGGATAGATGCAAAAATCTTCAATAAAATACTGGCAAACTGATTGTAACAGCACATCAAAAAGCTTATCCATCACAATCAAGTGGGCTTCATCCTGTGGTTGCAAGGCTGGTTCAACATACGCAAGTCTATAAACGTAATCCACCACATAAACAGAACCAAAGTCAAAAACCACATGGTTATCTCAATAGATGGAGAGAAGGCCTTCAACAAAATTCAACAGCCCTTTATGCTAAAAACTCTCAATAAACTAGGTATCAGTGTAATGTATCTCAAAACAATAAAAGCTATTTATGACAAACCCACAGCCAATATCATATGGAATGGGTAAAAAATGAAAGCATTCCCTTTGAAATCTGGCACTAGAAAAGGATGCCATTTCTCTCACCACTCCTATTCAATATAGTATTGGAAGTTCTAGCCAGAGCAATCAGGCAAGAAAAAGAAATAAAGCGTATCCAATTAGGAAAGTAGGAAGTCAAATTGTCTTCCTACTTTGCAGATTACATGATTGTATATTTAGAAGACCCCATTGTCTCAGCCCAAAATCTCCTGAAACTGATAAACAACTTTAGCAAAGTCTCAGGATATAAAATCAATGTGCAGAAATCACAAGCATTCCTATACACCAATAAGAGACTTAAAGAAAGCCAAATCAAGAACAAACTTCCAATCACAATTGCTACAAAGAGAATAAAATACTTAGAAATACAACTAACAAAGGATGTAAAGAACCTCTTCAAGGAGAACTACAAACCACTACTCAAGGAAATAAGAGAGCACACAGATGGAAAAACATTCCATGCTCATGGTTAGGAAGAATTAATATTGTGATAATGATCATATTGCCCAAAGTAATTTATAGATTCAATGTTATCCCCATCAAGCTACCTATGACCCTCTTCACAGAACTGGAAACAACACCTTAAACTTCATATGGAACCGAAAGAGAGCCCGCATAGCCAAGACAATTCTAAGCAAAAAGAACAAAGCTGGAGGCATCATGCTACCTGACTTCAAAGTATACTACAAGGCTACAGTAATCAAAACAGCATGGTACTGGTACCAAAACAGAGATATAGACCAATGGAACAGAACAGAGGCCTCGGAGGCAATGCCACACATCTACAACCATCTGATTTTTGACAAATCTGACAAAAACAAGCAATTGGGGAAGGGGTTCCCTGTTTAATAAATGGTGTTGGGAAAACTGGCTAGCCATGTGCAGAAAGCAGAAACTGGACCCCTCCCTGACACTTTACACTAAAATGAACTCCAGATGGATTAGAGACTTAAACATAAGACTTAACACCATAAAAACCCTAGAAGAAAACCTAGGTAATACCATTCAGGACATAGGCATAGGCAAGGCCTTCATGACTAAAACACCAAAAGCATTGGCAACAAAAGCCAAAATAGACAAATGGGATCTAATTAAACTCCAGAGCTTCTGCACAGCAAAAGAAATAATCATTAGAGTGAACCGGCAACTAACAGAATGGTAAAAAGTTTTTGCAATCTGCCCATCTGACAAAGGGCTAATATCCAGAATATACAAAGAACTAAAACAGCTTTACAAGAAAACAAACAAACAAACCCATTTAAAAGTGGGTGAAGGACATGAACAGACATTTTTCCAAAGAAGACATATATGAGGCCAACAAACATATGAAAAAATGCTCATCATCACTGGTCCTTAGAGAAATGCAAATCAAATCACATTGAGATACTAACTCACACCAGTTAGAATGTGATCATTAAAAAATCTGGAGACAACAGACGCTGGAGAGGATGTGGAGTAAAAGGAACAGTTTTACACTGTTGGTGGGAGTGTAAATTGTTCAACCATTGTGGAAGACAGTGCAGCGATTCCTCAAGGACCTAGAAATAGAAATTCCATTTGACCCAGCAATTCCATTACTGGGATTATAAATCATTCTATTATAAAGACACGTGCACACGTATGTTCATTGCGGCACTGTTTACAATAGCGAAGACTTGGAACCAACCCAAATGCCCATTGACGATTGCCCATTGACGATAGACTGGACAAGGAAAATGTGGCACATATACACCATGGAATACTATGCAGCCATAAAAAAGCAATGAGTTTGTGTCCTTTGTAGGGACATGGATGAATCTGGAAACCATCATTCTCAGCAAACTGACACAAGAACAGAAAATCAAACACTGCATGTTCTCACTCATCAGTGGATGTTGAACAATGAGAACACATGGGCACAGGGAGGGGAGCATCACACACTGGGGTCTGTTAGGGGGGACTGGGGAAGGACAGCATGGAGTGGGGAGGTTGAGGAGGGATAACATGGGGAGAAATGCCAGATATAGGTTACAGGGGGGATGGAGGCAGCAAACCAAATTGCCATGTATGTACCTATGCAACAATCTTGCATGTTCTGCACATGTACCCCAGAATCAAACTGTATATATATATATATATATATATATATATATATATATATAGAGAGAGAGAGAGAGAGAGAGAGAGAGAGAGAGAGAGAAAGACAGAGACAGAGAGAAAGACAGAGACAGAGACAGAGAGAGAAATAAAAACAAACATAACTTTGCTTCAGTTTGTATGCATGAATGATAATCCCCAAATCAGTCATAGAAAATTATTAACTAGCAATTCAAAGGTGCAATGGCTCATGCCTTTAATCCCAGCACTTTGGGAAGCTGAGGTGGGCAGATCTCCTGAGGTCGAAAGGTGGAGATCAGCCGACCAAAATGGAGAAACCCCATCTCTATTTTAAAAAAATATATACAATAATTAGCTGGGCATGGTGGAGCACACCTATAGTCCCAGCTACTCCAGAGGCTGAGGCAGGAGAATCCCTTGAACCTGGGAGGCGGAAGTTGCAGTGAGCCAAGATCATGACACTGCACTCCAACCTGGGGACAGAGCGAGACTCTGTTAAGAAGGAAAGAAAGAAGAAAGAAAGAGAGAGAGAGAGGAAGGAAGAAAGGAAGGAAGGGAGGAGGGAGGGAGGGAGAAAAAAGGAAAGAGAGAGAAGAGAGAGGGAAGGAGGGAGAGAAAGAAAGACATTGATAATAATTTTAAGTTGAACAATCATGGCAAATAATTAAATGTACAATACATAAGGAAATATTTTAGAAGTCTACCTTTATATTTCATTATCTTCTCTAGAAATGAAAAACTATTACATGTCCTCTGGCTGACTAAAACCATTCACAAAGCAGATTTAGTGAGTCACTGTCAATGTTAGCAACCTATGTGGGAAAAAAAAAGCATATCTGTGAAGTGTAAAGATAACTAAATATTTCAAATAGTGGTAAGCAGCTAATTCTGTCCTAATTCCAGTGCCTCTCAGAACCATTGTTGAAGTGAATGTTCTCAAAATTTTCTGTCATCATCATTTAAATTGTTAACCATTGAATAATTTTCTCATGCTCACCTCAATTATTTCCCCTACTTATACTTAAGAAATTGGTCATAAGACTTTATTTGGGGACTCTCATAAGAATACTTTTGTGATATCTTAGGTAGAAAAATGAAGTGTTAGTGTTTTTAAATGATTGCTATCTAAATTCTTCAAATCCTATTTAAAAGAATTTACAGGCCGGGCACGGTGGCTCAAGCATGTAATCCCAGCACTTTGGGAGGCCGAGGTGGGAGGATCGCGAGGTCAAGAGATTGAGACCATTCTGGCCAACATGGTGAACCCCATCTCTACTAAAAATATAAAAATTAGCTGGGCATGGTGGCATGATGTAGTCCCAGCTACTCGGGAGGCTGAGGCAGGAGAATTGCTTGAACCCGGGAGGCAGAGGTTGCCGTGAGCCAATATCACGCCACTGCACTCCAGCCTGGTGCCTGGCAACAGAGTGAGACTCTGTCTCAAAAAGAAAACAAAAAAAAACAAAAAAAACAGAATTTACAGATCAAAATGACATAAAATAAAAGTATATTATTGGGAAAGGATATAATGCCACATTAGGTAATCACTTCATTAGTGTTCTACCATTGCCTAAAACAGTTGATAATTATTTCTAATCTATAAAAGTTATGTAATCAATGTTTTATAATCAGTTCTATAGGTAATTCTCTCAAAAGAAGATACTTTTTTAAAAAAACTAGAATTACTGGAATAAGTGTTGCTGTTTAAACTGATGTCATCCCCAAAGAAAACCCATCCATTAAGTGAATCAACTTATTTTTCTGGAGCAAACGTGGCAAATTCAAACTCCAAGAAGGCAGAGAAACATACCAATGATTGAAAATCACAACTGATAAGATGATGCAATAGTTCTGTGGCTCTCATATAAAATGGTTGTGTGGTAAGATAAAATATGTCTTATAAGAGAAATTAAGTACATAAAAATTGAGAATGCTAATGAAAAGCAGACTCTTGAGGTTTCAAATAATCTGCTTTTTCTGCTCTTCTTTTACTATGCTTGGAAGTGGCAGCAGAAATTATGAAATATAAGCAGAAAGGTAGTATGGAAGATGTCCAGCCTGAATCATGAGACAATTACTGGTTGAGAGTTCTTTTTGAATAAATCAACATAATCCATCTTATGTTTTCTTTGTCATGTCCACCACTATTTCCACAGAGAATGTCTGATACCACGTTCTTATTGGCATCTCCTAAAAAGACTCATTTTAGGGGATTCAGAGAGATAAAAATCTATTAAGTAATGAGGTTATGTTCCTACTTTCATCATTTAAAATGGAAAGATATAAATAATATTGAAAGAAAAATACAGCTGTGTGAATCTTGGCATACAGGGTAAAACTATTCTTACCATTTTCTTCTTTTCTCCACATTCCCCTTTCCAGTGCATATAAATTTATTGTTCTGATGGTTTCAATTTGGGCCCTAGTTTTGACTAGCTCTAAGAACTCAAAGAAAAACACAACTGAAACCACTGCCTGGTGGCTTAACATGAAGCCCCAAATGACAGGCCTTCAACAGAGCCCAGCAAAGGACTCATAAACAGAGCTCATTTTGGAAAGGAGGAGAGTTTGATAAGTCAGGAAGACAGGCTTCACTATAGCTGGCTTAGGAGATTTGGCAAAGCACTACTACATTTAGCCCTACTAAAAATAAATCATAATTCTAGTCCTCTGCTATAGGTAAGAAATATCTGATAGGTTTCTCTGGCACTTTGAACAGAGTGATTCTATGCTAGAATGCTAGTAACACAAGGAAACGGCAAATATACATGCAAAATAAAGTTGAGCTGTGTATAACAATTTCTTTCATTTGTCTTTGATTTATTTCCATTCAATTCTGAAGGCTCATGGGTCACACAGATCTAAAGCCTTCTATGGAAGTTTTGTCTGTGTTCCCTCCTTGTATCGTTCAACTGTAGATGACCTAGTCAATAGTTATAATTCAAAAGTCTCTGTAAAGGAGATTCTACCTTCAAACATGTTAGATACAGTCTACTGCCGTATCACCCTGAAAGCACCCCATCTTATTTGATCTTGGAAGCCAAGCAGGGTTGGGCCTGGTGAGTAGTTGGATGGGAAACATGTTAGTTACAAAAATGTAGAATCGGCTGAAAAGCGATAATTAAGATTTGACTGTTGTTTTCAGAGATCTGATGGTAAATTCCTTCTGAGACTGTCAAAGGTAGCACCAATGTGTTTATGATTAAATCTCTAGGGCAGGTCGGTGCGGTGGCTTATGCGTAATCCCAGCACTTTAGGAGGCCGAGGAGGGCAGATCACATGAAGTCGTGAGTTCAAGACCAGCCTGGTCTCTGCTAATAGAAAAGTTAGCTGGGCGTGGTGGTGGGCAGAGGCAGGAGAATCACTTGAATCTGAGAAGTGGAGGTTGCAGTGAGCCAAGATCATGCACTGCACTCCAGGCTGGTTGACAAAATGAGACTCCATTAAAAAAAAAAAAAGAACAAAAAAACTGTCTAGGGCACCTCAAAGAGAGGACCATAAATTATTTTTCTCTGTTGCTACTTCTCTACAGAATTATTTTTAATGCAGGAAAGATTACAAACAAAAGCTAATCAAAATATACTAAGGTTTTGAAAAGTGTCCCAGTTTGTACCCTTGGCTGAATATAATCCCTTGGCTGCAAACTGGGATATTATTCAACTTATTACACAGAGGGGTGGAACATAAAACTGAGAAATATGCTGAGCATTCTTTCAGGCCCCCAAACATGAAAGGGTTTACCTTTTCCTCTGCAAGGCAGAATAGCAAACTGATCATGTATTCCAATAATAAATTGTGCTAGGAGAGTCCATATTTTAGTTTTATTATGATTCAGTTTACCTCTAATTTGTGTCTTTTCTAGGCCTTTCAACTAATGGTCTGTGGTCTTTGTATTTTTTAAATTTATGTTCTGTTTTCAGAGATTTCCATATTATTTATTCACTCACCCAATATAGCTTCAGAAACTCTCAAATGTCTTAAGGCAGAGACAAATTGCATGTTTAAATTCCCTGAAGTCTTCAATTTTATCACTCTAGTATTACACAGTTGCCAAAATCTCTTCTGGATTTTCTGTTCTCCCGTAGGGACGCTCTGACAGGAGCCAACTTTGAATTGTGAGCCTCTAGCTCTGAATTTCTCTGCTCTCCAAAGTTTTCTTTGCTTCTTCGGGTCTTGCTGTCTTTTAAAATTTATTCTGCTTTTCTAATTCTGTTAAGAAATATCATTGAACTGCTGTAAACTGATCCATACTACTTCAAGCAAAACTTCGAAACTTAAAACCAAGGCAATTTTTTTGTTTGTTTACTTTCCTAGTTTTGTGATTATCTCCTGTCGTTTCTACTCAGTTTCCTAGCAGCTATTCTCTCACAGCCAGGCTCTCAGTGGCTGTGTCTTTGATGATAATTCTTGATTTCATAAAAATTTATCTTCACCAACTATTTATACCACCTTACTATCTTGTACTGTTCTTTAGAAAGCCTAATTTTGGTCCTTGGGACTAAATTATCTCTCAGAACCCCACTCCAGTTGCTGACTTTATCTCAGTTTGGTCTTTTGGATACACAAGTGCTGTCTCTGCAGCCCACTCTCTACCCTGCAAGCCTCTGCTTGTATATTCTGTTCATGTGTTAATTCTGAACAGCGTGTCAGGACTACTGCTCAGATGCCAGCCTTACCTGGTTCTCTGATCATAGTGTCACACTCTGGCAATAACTCATCCATTGATCTCACAGCCTTGCCTATTTATTTGATTCTTCCAGATTCCCGCCAAATTAAACACTAATTTTACCTTAGTCATATCTGCACACCTGTCATCCACAAGCCAATAATTAAACTTTGGCAAAAACTGGAGTATAAAGCACGTGCAAAACTGACAGGAAATTTCAAAAGAAAAACATTTTAATATAGAAGATTCTTTCCACTTCATTTATTAATCTCAGTGTACTCTGCATACACGTCCTAGAGTATCAGTCTCAGAACACATTGGACAGCAGTCAACATTTTCTCTTGAGTAACTTTAAAAAGAAGGGAATCAAACACATCCTGCTTTAAGACAAAAACAAAACGACAGCAGCTGAGCCTCTCATAATCCAGGGAGACACACAGGCTGGATGTGAAAATATCCTATCCTCACCCGAATACTTTGAATTTCATGGGGGAAATTGATGAAGAAAGATGCAGCATTTGTTTTAAGCACTAACTCAACAGAAGAGAAAACTGGGGACAGAATATATGAATGATTGAGACTTTTATTCTGCAATCTTATTAGTATTTTCTGGGCAAAATATGTTCTTAGTGCCTCCTGAAAGATGAAAGAAAAACTTAAATGCTGACTAGTGTTTAAAGTCTGTGGAATTGTAGTGTAGTGAGCACTTTCTTGTTACAGACTGAACGAGATGGGAAGCTAAAGAATCAGCCTCTGGTAGTACTTATCAGTACTGCTGTAATACTGTAGTTTAATGAGTAATTTTCCAGTGCAGACCTATACAGAGAGAAGTTGTAATATTCATAAGGCTTAGCTATGGTTTTTCTGGTAACTAAATATTACCACTACATCAGTTGCAGTATTTCCATTGATAGACATTTTTTAAAATGTCAAGAAATTACTTTATCACCATAATTCATAAACTTACATGGCCTCTATTTTTTCTTTTTTTCTTTTTTCTTTTTTTTTTAATTTTATTTTTTATTGCATTTTAGGGTTTGGGGTACATGTGAAGAACATACAATATTGTTGCATAGGTACACACTTGGCAGTGTGATTTGTTGCCTTCCTCCCCTTCACCTATATCTGGCATTTCTCCCCATGCTATCTCCCCCCAATTTAAACTCCAGTGTGAAAGGATGTTGAATTTTCACAGCTGTGGTAGGTAACTCCCACTGCCTTAGAAAACAATTAGACAACACTTCATCATAAATTTTACTCGAACATAAGAGTGAATTGTGATGACATAATGACCTCTCTATATTTATTCCCACTCTTTAAATACAGTTAAACCATTTGTTATTTGGATATTAAAGCGTATATGAGGTGTTTTAGTTTTAGTGGAGATTGAGAGCTATATTTTACAAAACCCTTTTTAAAACTGTGGTAATGCAATGATTAATACTAAATATTTTTCTTATATTTTTGGCAAAATTATTAAGTGGCAATTGTAGATTGATGATTTTTAAATAATAAATCTGATAGAAGTTAAAAGTATCAAATATCGTTGTATCTAACAAAAATGTTAGCAACATAAATAAAAACTTAGCTCTTAGTTTTTCTTTGTAGCTCCAGGTAATTCAGGAAATTCATCTAACCTCTTTCCTAGGATTAGTTTTAAGCGATGGAATAAAGGTAAATTTTCAGATAAAACAAGTGTCAGTGAAATGGTCAGATAAAACATGTATCATTGAACACAAATCTAGTCTTTGCCATGCAAAGAAAAGAATATTGGGAAATCTCAATTTCCTTTCTCCTATTAGAGCAGACATGCTTGGCTCTATCAGCTAATAGTTATTTTTAGACAATGCCAAAGTAAAGTCTTGATAAGTGAAATAATCAAGTTGATTTCTTATGTGTGTCATGTCATCTCACACAGCAATGGTGGTTTTGTGAAATTTAGTTTGATTTTGGTGAATTCTACATAACTAACTGGCTTAGGATTGCCCACAATCCCACTTTCTCCTCTGACACTCACTGCTTGGGTGTCTCACGTTAATATGACAAAAGTGAGGCCATCGCCCCAACACAGCAGCCTGCCATTCTGCTGGTTATAAATTAAGGAAAAGTTATTATACACTGAATCTTAGGAATGGTATTTATGTCTTAACCTTTTGGTGTAAAATTAATTAAAATCACAAAACATACAATTTTTATTAATATATTCTAATATTTTTAGTAAAATAAAATCATAATTTATTGACAGATGACTAACATAGACTGACTTCCTGTCAGCTTATTAGAATAGTTCCCAAATGAGTGAGCCAGAGAAAAAAAATCATATGTTTGAATTCTAAACAAAATGTAATAATATGTTTCCCTTTAAAAAAAAATTTTCTCATTTTTGATACTCCTTAAAAATTCAGAATACGGAGGAAATTGAAGTTATTTTGGAACCAAGGAAAAACAGGCTTTTTACACAAAACAAAAGTGTATATTTTTAAAAGAAAGGCCTTCTATGTTCATTTCATCAGTTCAAGAAAGATATTAGTGAAAAAAAAGCAATTCTGCTCTTAGAGTAGGATAAAATTAGAGCTTTAGAAACAATTGTCTGCAGTTTCTTCCATCTTCCATTCTGTTTGGAGATGTATAATCTAGCTTGTGGTAAAAAATGTTTTCAGCTAAAATGTTTGTAAAATGTACAAACATTTGTTTTTATTCACTTTGAGTGAATATTTTATCTTTTATTTTTAAACACTCTGGAATATATAAATATAAGTCAATTTTATTCATTGATAAAAGTCATTGTAACTATTGATCTTTTACAATTGTATGAAAATGGCTGTTTTTTCCTTTTTTGAATACAACTTAGTGAGTAGAAAAATAGTTTTATTTACTTTCATGCCTTTGCCTTTGCCGTTTGTTATTGCAGATGAGATTTTTCCATAGTTAATAATCGTCTTTTCTAGCTCTTGTTACCCTTGATATTTCCCTTTAAATGTGATGTTATAAACTTTTACTACAATGGTCTGGGCATAGAGTTATTTTTATTTACTTTCTTGGCATCTGTTTTATTTATAATATTTATGTATCTTTTCACTTACAAAACATTTTTTAACATTCCTTTTATCCTGTCATTCTAAATCTGCTCTTTTATATGTTTTTGCAGATCCTTAATCTCTTCCTTATGTCTGTTAACCTTCGTTTCATGTGTTTCATATCTTTATCTTTTGGTATTGGATTTGGGTAAATTTCTCAGTAACATTTTTGATTTATTAATTTTCTCTTAAATTATTTCCAATCTTGAATTTTTGTTGTCATAATTTGTTTCTTTTAATTTTTAATTTGGAAATAATAAATGATTCACAGGAAGTTTTAAACATAGCCTAGAGACGTTCCTGGTTCCTTTCACTGAGTTTTCTCTAATGGTAACATTTACAGCATGTTAACAAAACCATGAAATTGACATGAGTACAATGTGTGTTTATAGTTTTATGGAATTTTATTACATGTAGCCTTATATATCTACTATGGCAATCAAGTAGAATTATTCCGTCACCACAAAGATCTCCTTTTTGCTACCACTTTATAGTTATACCCACTCCTTCCTCCTCTCACTACTCTTGATCCCTGGCAACCGCTGATCTCTTCTTCATCTTAAATAAATAAATGTCATTCAAGAATGTTATATAAATTGAATTACACAGTATTTGACTTTTTGAAATTGTTTTTTTTTTTTTTCACTCAGCATAATGCCTTTGTGTATAGTTAGGTTATTTTGATTTTTATCCACTGTGCCAAGGTGTTTTTTTTTGTTTTATTTTTTGAGACAGTCTCGCTCTGTCACCCAGGCTGGAGTGCAGTGGCATGATCTCAGCTCACTGAAGTATCTGCCTCTTGGGTTCAAGTAATTTTCCTGCCTCAGCCTCCTCAGTAGCTGGAATTACAAGCATGTGCCACCACACCTGGCTAATTTTCCTATTTTTAGTAGAGACAGGGTTTCACCATGTTGGCCAGGCTGGTCTCAAACACCTGACCTCAGGTGATCTGCCTGCCTTGGCCTCCCAAAGTGCTGGGATTACAGGCATGAGTCATCATGCCCAGCCAACTGTATTTTTAATTGGTATATTTGGGCCATTTATATGTAATATAATTACTGATATGTTAGGACATACATCTACCATTTTAGTTTTCCAGTTGTCACTTTGCTTTTTGTTTCTACTTTATTTTTTTTTGTCTTCACTTCAGTTACTTGAACATTTCTATAATTCCATTTTGATGTATCTGTAGCATTTTTGAATGTACCTCTTTGTATAGATTTTTAGCAATTGTGCTAGTATGCATATATAATTTATCACAGCTGGTGCCAACTTTTATCAGAGTGAGTATAGAAACTTCCCTCAAAGTCTCTTTACTTCCTTCTAAGTATCTTTACCATTTCTTAGTTATATGATTGTCTTAAATATATTCTCTATATAGGTTAAGAGCCATTATTTTTGATCTACTTGTCAAACATAATGTAGACAACTCAAGAAAGGTAGCAAAATCTATGATCTTTACTCAAATTTTTGCTTTTTTCATCATTCTTATTTTCTTCCTATTGTTCTAAGACTCCTTTTTAAAATCTTTTTTTTTCTGGTTAGAGGACTTCCTTTGCCATTCATTTAGGATATGTCTGCTAGTGACGAATTCTCTTAGTTTTCCTTTGTCTAATGGTGGATAAAGGAAAACTTTATTTCTCTTTCATTCCTAAAGGATGATTTTACTGAATATAGAATCTACAGTTGACATTTCATTCAATACTTGGAAAATGTTGTGATGCTTCCTTCTGGCTTCATGATTTCTCATGAGAAATTGCTGTTTTGTGAGTTTCTTTTTCCTTGTTGGTATCATCTCTCTCTGGATACCTCATTACCGCTGGATAGCTGTTAAAGTGCCATCTTCCCATTTGGATTCCTCCAGCAGAGCTGGGGAAGGAATATCATCCTATTATCAATGGGTAGGGGTAGAAATTCAAGATTCTGTGTGGTCTATATTGATACCATGAAAGAAAGTCTCATTACCTCTAGCGTTCCCAGTTGGTCTTCTCAAATAATTTCCCTGCAGAGTAGCCGAATGAACATGAAAATCTAGGTTCTCTACTCTGTCTTTGCTTAGAGGAGTGATCATGAGGCCATGTTTCTTTTCCTACCATATCTGGAGTCGAGCAGTTATTGTGTACAAGTTTTTGCTGCGTGGTCCTCTTTCTGGTCCTTTGGTGAGAGATAGTAGACTTTCTTGAAAGCTTTTTAAAAACATTTTGGTCTGCTGTTTTTAGCATTTCCAGGTTCCCAGCTTCTCTAACATGCAGTAAAAGATATATGCTTCAAAAAAAACCCAGGGAACTCACTGCCTCACTGCTCATGTCTCTAAATCATCACTGGTCTGTTTTCTTCCTTCTGCCGTGTGTGTGTGTGTGTGTGTGTGCGTGTGTGTGTACAGACTATACATATATATTTGACTCTCTCTCTCTCTCTCTTAGTCTAGGCTAGAGCTTTTTTGCCTTTATTGGAATTTTTTATTTTCATGACTACATTTGGAATTTCAAGTTTTTATTTTTAGATCTATCTGTTCATGTTTTCTTTCAGCCTTTTTTGGTTTCAACATTTTTTTTATTTTTAAAAATGGATATACTTTCTTCTTCATCACTCTGTAAGTCCCAAATATATGCATTTTGGAGACATTTTAAGACTCCTCTGATGGTTTCAAATTGCTCTGATGTTTTCATTTCTCCTGGAAGAATTCATCTTCCACTTGCTTTCTAAGGAGTATTCCAAAAAACAAAATTTCCTTTTCTTCTTATGTTTTGAAGTTTTAATTTTCAACTCCTTGTGAATTGGAATTTTCTCTCCTTTATGCTCATTCTTCCTTGTTAATGTTCTAGAGTCTTTCTTTATTCAATACTATACACTTTTAGTCTAGAATGAGATCTTAATTGGGACATCAAGGACTCCTGTTTTATGATGATAGTAGTAGTAAAGCAGAGGCACTCACCTAGCTTGTGGCAGCTTGTCCTAAGATGTCCACTTTCTCCCATCTTGCTGGATACACAGATGAGTGCCTTTTCTCAACATAGATGAGAGAGCCCTGCTTCCAGTTCCAGCCAGCAAGTCACGCCTTTGTCACTTTTTTCACACAAAGTCAATCCTGAGGGATTAGAACTTCTAGTTGCCTCAGTCTGCTTCTGGATCTAAAGACATTCAAGCCCATGGTTTCCAACCTGCTTGTTGCATTTTTCGCTTTTCTTGTATTTATGGTCCTTGGAGATGTTTGACTAATTTTTGACTGTGGCTTTATCTTTTCAGTCATCTCTTTTTGTATTTAATCTGCCTTTGTGGTTGCTTTTGAGCAGAAGAGTCTTAAAAGCATGAATTTACAAGACTGTTTTTATTGGAAACTCTCCAATTTCCACTAAACTGACTTTTCCCCCCCTCACATTTCCAAAATAGCTGCCTAAAATAAAGACTAAAGTGACCCTTTGTTATCTAAATTCATCAAAAGACTGTATCTTTGGGGTGTAGTCTAAGAAATTGAATCCCTTCTTACCGAAGCATACTATAAATGAGTCAGTGCTCTTCAGCAGCCAATATCCGGAATAAATCATTTATTTCCATGATTTTAATTATTGTCTAAGTCTAGTTTCTATAAAATTATATATCTGATTTGACTTTGTCTACCACTTATTTTTAATTTGTCTTAAACATATTGTCCTCGAAATAGATGTCTTCCCAATCTCTAGAAACCAGCAGAGGAAAGTCATACATCCTTATTTTCCCTCTAAGATTCCCTTTGAGCCACTTCAGCAATATTTATAAGAATTTTAGTGTGCATAGCATTTGAACCTAGTAAACTGATTTTTTAAAATGGAAGTAATGTCTTCTACCTTAAAAAGTTTGCAAACTGAACACTTAAAAACTGTTAAAAATATCTATTTATCATCTACTATGAGCAAATAATTGGACTGCTATTGTAATTTGGAATATAGAGAAGCAGTGAATAGATGGTCTGGTTTTATGATACATAGGCATTAAGATAAATTTATTTGACAGGTTGTCATTGTGTGTCAGCTAAGCTATTGTGCTAGGAGCTGTGGAAGAATCAAACATGAAGGATAATCCTCATTTTTTTACAGGTTATGTGGGAGATAAAAAACTAATGGGCATGATATAGGGTATACGGTGATGAGTTCTATGAGACAGGCATAAAGGAAGTGCTGTGGGTGTTGGCTGGGGAGGGATGAGTTCCAACTGAGCATAGGGGAGATATGAATTGGGAAAGATTTCCCAGAAGAAATACCATTTGAACAGAGCTCTGAGGGATGGTAGTATTCAGTATGAGAGCAGGAGTTTTCTGGATATGGGGAATAAACTCACAGAAGCAGCAAGCTGGGGGATATGTATAATCAAACAGATACTAGTGGTCATTTCTTTCATACTTTGTTCCATTCTCTCTCCACATTGAGTAGTAAATATATCAAGGTAAAGTGTTTCCATTATTACTGGACTTATTTGAAAATTGTTTAATTCCTCATTTTTTCCTCTAACACATTTTTGCTTTCACCAGCTTTCAACAACTTCAACTAAACTTTAAAATATTCTCTTTGTAAGCTCGCTCTCACCTTTTCTTATCTCTTTAATTGGCCGCATATAACATTTTGAAATGATATTTTCATGACCTTGTTTTTAGTTACATTATCTACTTTCTAATCGTGACTCTCTGTTGCTCTTCAAAATACACACAGAATTCTGACAGTAAGAACAAAAATGTACTCTTAGGGTGACTTTTATTTGTATTTAGTGATGTTTTATTTTTCAAGTTTTTCTTAACAGACTTAATTTCTTAAAGAGTTTTAGATTTACAGAAAAATTGAACAGAGGGCACCTTAAGTCCCATGCAGCACCTTCATCACACGTAGTTTAGCTGTTCTTAATATTCTAACTCATTACTCTTAAATTGTTATAATAAATAACCCAATATTGATATATTTTATGATCTGAAATCCATAGATTAGTGAGATATTTTATAATGCCCTTTTTGTCTGATCCAGAATCACAACTGGGATACCTCATTGCATTTAAATATCATGTCTGCTTGGGCTCCTCTTGGCTATGACAGTTTCTCAGACTTTTCTTGTTTTTCATGACCTTGACAGTTTTGAAGAGTACTGGTCACTAATGTTGTACAATGCCTTTGTATTGGGATATTACCTGATGTTTTTCTCATGACTACACAGGGCTTAAGGGGTTTGAGGAGGAAGATCATTGACATAAAGTGCCATCTTCATAGCATCATATCAAGGGATCATACTGTCAACACGATTTATGACCTGTGTTGACCTTGGTCACCTGGCAGAATAAAGTTTTCCCACCATAAAGATACTTATTTCCGCCCGCTCCTTTTCCATACTGCACTCTTTCGAAGGAAGCTACAGTCTGTACTTAAGGAACGGGAAATTATGCTCTCATTTTCTTTTTATTCCTCCAAGCAAACTTAGGAGAAAATGAAGAAGACAGAGTAAGAATTATTATGCTTCCTCTTTCCCATTCCACACATGAAGAACTCTGTAGTTGGGGAAGATTACGTGGCTTAAGTGTGGTCACAACAGACAAATAGAAGAAACAGTATTGGATATTATGTGTGCTCTCCAGTGCTTTCTCCAAGACAGATTTTTCTGCCAGCCTCAACCACAGCCTCTTAGGCTTTCCTTGGTGTTCTCTCTCTGCATTCTGTCCATTTCTTAGTTTTATAATTCTCATTCTATTATCATTCACATTTCCTTATTTTTTTTATTGTGGTCTTCCTGTTTCCTTTGCTCTTACACTTCATTTTTGTAGGCACTTAATTTTTTATTACAACTAGTTTTCAAAAATTGAATGAGATCTCATTGACTGAGACTAGCAGAGGCTGGGTGCTTGTAGTTTATGTGTGTATCCACATGCATTCTCAGTTTGTCCTGTTCTTTCATGAATTTAAATATCTTAAGAGCATTCTAACTAATCAATACTCAGAACAAAAATTTCTATCTTCATCTTTAATAATGACAGTATTTCTTAAAATGTTATACCTAGATGAGTTTTACATTTTCCTCAAAAACCAATAAATTTCTCTTTTCAGACTAAGTGGTACTTGAGAAATGAATGGAGAAATATAAACAAGATATGGCTGGAATAGCTACAAATGCCTCTTTTAGAAAATTTCTAGTTTTCGATCATGGATAACCTGCTAGCGAACAGATTTTGTTCAATTCTACTCTAAAATAATTTTTTTTCTGGTTTGATTAAAGAGCTAAACAATATTTAAAACATATTTCTTATGTTTTATGTGGGATCCAGTTTCCTGAAGACTTCTGGGATTGCCGATGGGGTCAGAATTTGAGGACCCAGGGAATACATGGAGATAATATTAGGAACATTTTGATGTTTTTGTGTAAAGAGCTGGCAATATTTGCATATATTTTGGGAGTTATTCTTTGGCTATAACTTCCATGGTACAAATTAGAGAGACACTGTAATTGTGGTTGTCTGTTATACCGTTGTATGTGCTCTATAAGCATGTTGTGAGTGTGTGTGTGTGTGTGTGTGTGTGTGTGTGTGTCTGTGTGTGTTTATCTTTGTGTGTATTTATACAAGGTGCTTGGGAAGCAGAAAATATTAACCTCCCCAATTTAGTGACAACCTATTAAGAAAAATAGAAATACACTTAAATCAGTGAATCTCAAAAAAACTATAATCTATTATTGGCTTCCCTTTCACTTTTGTCAGAGTCAATTTGACCTAAAAGATGAGTTAGTTAATTTTTACGTTTTAATTTAATGATAAGAGTATGACTGAATTTTTTTTTAATTCTTGCCTTCACAACATAGTTGATTTAATCAGCATAATCAACAACAACAGCAAATAAAACAAAACAAAACAAAACGAAAACCTTGTTTTATTGAAATATTTAACAAGTGAGGCCCTCATAGTTGCCTTGGGAAAACACTGTCTTAGTGGGCATTGTGAGACAGTAGGAAAAGTAGAAAAGTGAATGATTGGATCCCATTGTGTTTCTAAAACATAAAGTTGTAGGTCTTGGGTTGAATTTTATAAACTCCTAATCAAAAGCAAAATATTAAGAAACCCCACTGACATTTAATAATCTAATTGATCACAGTGTACACGTTGTTACAGTGGATCATATTTGATATTTAATAACAATGTGATAGCAAAAGCTTTCACATTGATAGGATTGTTCAATTTAGTATATTCATAGCTGCCTGACAATGCCCCACATACTTATGATGATTGCAGCAGACACTTGTGATTGCCATACTAAAGTGTCTGCCCTCCTCCATGTAAAGAAAGTACAATTTACGAAAAGTTTCCATAGCTTTTTAACATTTAGCAACCAAGATATCAGATTAGAATAAACAGCAGTTTTATATACTATTCCCATTCCTAGCTATTTAGCCATTTTGTTCTCTTACTATATGAAATATCAACTTCGTGCATATTTGGATTTATAGAGAAATTCTACTACATATATGTGTATATATATCCACATACATACATATACTGCTTTTTTGTTATAAAAGTAATACATGCTCATTATAAAAAGAAAAGCAGTACAGATGGGGTAAAACAGAATGTGCTATGCAATCACCCCAGGATAACTACAGTTAACATATTGGTCACCTTCTATGCATATATATATACATATATATATATATATATATATATATATATATATATATACATACACATATATATATATAGCGATATATATAGTGATATATATATATATATATACAACTCTATCTATAGATATCTATCCTTTATAAAATAAAAATACCATTCATTTAGCTTTGAAATATTTTTCACTTATATAGCATATGTTTTCATGTCAATACAGATCTACATCACTGTCTTTAAGCAGATATTCTTTAGTGAACTCCTCATTCAGTTTTTCGATCATGGTTGGTTAGTTTTTGAGCCTTGGGCTCAGGATCAGGAAACGGGACCTAGGTCAAGAAGCCAAGAGGCAGACACCATGCAATGTAGATGACAAGGTGAAAAAGAAACCCAGCCTAGAACATCTTCCCACTGTGGAAGGTGCATGTGCAAGCACCTCTTCCTCCAACCCCTCATTCCTCACAACCCTTCATACACAGCACTGTCATAAGAACCACCCAAGCACTGCCATAAGAAATATTTGATGGAGCAATTAATTCTTTCCAGAGACATATAGAAAGGATGCTGTCTTCATTGTAATCGTGGTGATTGGACTGAGTGGGAAAGGAGTTTTGATTTGGGTAGTGACAAACTTGAGGAAATTTGACAGATGCTCTCATTAATGGATAGCGCAGCAACAGCAGAATCAGTGAGGAGAGGAGGTTGCTGAAACCTTAACTGTGAGGCTGATGACACCTAAGAGTCATTTCCCTGGTCCTCTTTCTGGACTGCTGAAAGGTGAGAAATCTGGGATGTCAAGAGGAAAGCTTTTTCTATACCTCTCTTAAACCTTTGGAAGAAGGTTATCTCAGAAGGACACCACCCACCTCTGTCTCCCTCTCCTTCCTAGCTGTAAGCTATAGTTTTTATATAAGTATAAGGCAATTACTAAGTCATTTTGATATGTGTTGTTGAAAATGTTAATATGTGTACTACAAGAAAGAATATTACATGCCTAATATGTTATACCTACTTCTCTTACAGAAATAGATGACAAGAGGGTGCCCAACACACAAGGGGAAGTAAGTTTTTAAAACTATTTTGTATAAATGTGTTCAAATCAATTAAAAATGCAAAAATTTTCTTGATTCGATGTGATATAAAATATGACACAATTGGAATAAAACTTCAGATTGCTCTTTCTGACTGAATAAACAGTAATATAGCATCATTAAAATCTCTGCCTCTTGGTTACCTTTATTCTCTACCTATGTAAAGCTAACCCCTGAAAAAAACTTCTAAAATAAAACATCACTTTTAATGGCAAAATATGGTATTGACAAATTCAATTTATTGAGTGATTATATATGCACACCACAGACTAAGCCAAGTAATGTTGGAATCCCAGAGCAAGTAGATGGGGATGGAGGGATGACACCTCTTAAAGGGTCTTCTGGTGTGTAGAGCCAAAAACCTGAGGCCAAAGTCTTGGGCGACTGAAGTCCTCCAAAGCCTGAATAACCAGATCCAAGGGGTTCACCTAGAAATGTATTCAGATTTAAATTCAGCAGGCTGTCTGAACACTGTCACTCCCTATTCCCTCCAAATACATGTGTAGAAGTTTTTGTAGAAAACAGGATCCAGGAGAGGACAGGGGAGTGTATAATGTTGAATATATGGAACACAAAGTGAATAAACTTGTTCCCAGAAATAAGATAAATATTGAATAGGATGCTATGCAGAGTTAATGATCAATTCCCAAGATCGCAGGAGTAGGCATACAGCAATACTTAAAGAGGAAAATGTAGAAAGGACAAAATATCAAATAGTATATCACAAGACTTTTCTGAAAATTTTGTGAGATAGTAAAAGTGGAAATGCTTTGAAAACTAAACTCTTACATAAAGTAGTTTTTATTGGTAAGTTTACACTGTGTTACTAACAACAATAAAAAATTTCTGTTGAGTTAATTTTCCATTTGATCTTTAAATATGTGTGTGGAACTAACTATTAAAAATCCCAGAAGTGATTGCTTCTCAAAACCAGCCAGATGTGACTGAAACAATAGAAGTGTTCCAGAAATGTCAATCATTCACATATTTAACATTAATATGGAGTGACCCTGTCTACACCTATGCATAATAAACAGGTATCACAAAACTCTATCCTGGAGAAATTTGCTTGTACTATTTACTCAGCTGATATGGATTTGGTAACTGTTTTATTGAAGTTTTTAGTTTTTAACTGATTGCTTTTGCCTTAGATAAATAACATCTTGATGATACCTTTAAGGGCAATTAATCTTTAGTAGGCACGGGGAAAGATGCCACAAGGTCTATTTACAACTATATAGAACAGTTTCTAGTTTATTTCAAACTTTGTACATTATATTATTCCTAATGTCTATAGCAAGCCTGGAATAATCTTCAAAAAGTATGTTGTAACTATTTACACTTGAGCTTTTCAAAGTCAAAATAATTGCTTCAAACACTAAAACTCATTGATTAGTACCCCTTTCTATGCCACATTAAAACACAAATCAACATGCTATTAAAATGTGGTTTTTGCCATTTTCTAATTGAGGGTAGATAATATAATTTATTAAATGAATAATATGTATATCAGTTATATTTAGCTCTATGTCCTTATCTGTATTTTGACCCTGAAATAAGTTCTTATTTTTGTCATTTTGAAATGCAAAATAACTTTATCCTAATCCAATAATGCTTAGGTAAGAGTGTCACATAGCAGTTTTATTAGGAAAGAACTTACATTTTGAACATGTGAAGAATATTACCTCATTATAATTCTAAGTAAATGGAGGTAATAGTTGAACACGCCAATTCAAGAGGGTTAGATTACTATTACTTTCCGAGGATCCTCATTGTCCCTCCTGAATCATTTAATAACCCCATGAAGAGATACTGTTATTCCATGGACGTAGCTTTTGGAATATACTTTGTCATGGAACTGAGACTGTTTTTCTCTCAAATGAAAAGGACTGGTGTCTCTTTTTCTTTCTTTTTAAAATAAATTAATGTTACTAGGTGGGAAAGTAAAATGATTTCAAGGCTGCTGTGAACGAAGAATCTTATGATTAAATAGACCCTACAAATCCATATATCTCTTAAGTCTGTAATATGACTGAACATATATATATATATATTAATCTAATTAATGAGAAATTATATATATGACTGAACATATATATATATATATATAATTTCTCATTAATTAGATTCTATTTTATGACAGAGAGAAATCAGAAAGCTCTTCATAAAATGGCACAGTATTTATTTCCCTCACAGGTCTGATGGCATTGTACTTTGTATCCAAATCTAAGGCTTTTACTTTTTTCTCTTTCTCCACAGTCACAGAATGCATCCCCTAAGCAAAGGAAGCAGAGTGTGTACACAGCACCCACCATGAAAGGTACTGTTCAGGTACTGTTTCGGGTTGTTATGAGTGCTGAATCATGGCTGGTCGGCCATGTGTTCTCTGGGACCATACATTTGATCATAAGCTGGATCTAGTCTCAGCTCTGCAACTTGGCAGTGTGATGTTGATGTTCAGTAAGACACATTATCTACTTAAAACTTAGCTTCATCAAGAGTGAAATATGGGGTTGGAGAAGATATAACTAGGAATCTAAGAATTTCAGTCTAGAAATTCAGAATTTCCAAAATAATGACAAAGATTTGTGTTTCTTTTTTACCCCTTATTCACACACTTCCTTAAAAAGATTTTTCCAGAAGCCCTAATTACTCTTGCCAGTGTTGGCAGATGGTTGCCATTTTTCTCTTGGCTTGTAAAGCAAAGCAGAATAAGTTGAATTTCAGGGAGACTGAATATGACTTGTGGCCTCATTGTCCTGTGTCAGAAGCAGCTCTAAGAAAATCAAACAGCTATTCACTGTACATGTAACAGCTGTTGAAACAATAACTAAGAATCTAGTTCAGATTCTGGATTTTTCCCAGAATTTTCTCCAAAATTGGAACTGCTAAAAGAAGACCCATCAGTATCTTGACCAACATCAGTTCCAGGGCAAGCATCTCTTATTTTTCACACTGAAATGTTCCTGACTTGAGGTAGAGTCTGTCCAGTCCACTAGCTCATGTTTTTTTCCAGTCTGGTGCTTGGGTTGTGGGCCTGGTGGTTGATCATGTTCAGTTTGTCCAGCTCAGTTTCAACTGCATGAGAGGCCAGCTAAGCAGCTTCCTCTGGAGTCTGGAGAGAGGGCTAAATTAAGAGTGAAATTTCCCGCTCTGTATTCTCTCTAGGTTTGGGGCCTATTCAGGGAGGCAGGATATAAATGAACACATTAATAGCTACTTTCAGTAAACTTCCTTCCTCATGCAGCTATAAAATACTATGTTTGCTTGTTCATAAGACTGCAGTACATAATACAATCGTCGGCATTGTACTTTATTCCAGGGTAATTATTGAGACTACTAGGCATCTCTCTCTGAAGATAAGTTTAATCATTTTAAAGCTATTTCTCCCATTGTAAGTGATTTTGTACTTTCAAGACACATCAGTTTTGGCATAAGTGGGCAACAAGGAAAGATATATGTTCACTCATTTAATTATTTCCTCTGTTTCCTGGAATAAAGAAAAAAATTATTTTCTCTGTTCTATTTTAGGTTTGCTTAAGCTAAATAAAGTAATACTGTTCTCATGTCCTCAGAGAATAATCGTATTATTTTGAAAGGAAAATCTTAAACCGAAAGTCTCGAGGGCCCATGGTGTTTATTATATTTAGTTCTCAAATATCAAAAGAATGTGGGACCCTAACATTTAGGGAAGTTAGTCCTATTACACATTTTTGCATAAAGCCTTATACTGTCAAGTCCCCCCAAGATGCTTATTTAATGATAATCATTTGTGGTCATAAGTTAATGGCTTGAGAAAGCACAGTAATTGTTTTAAGAGAATTTCAAGATATTATTACAAGTCATGTAGGTTCTCATTTATAACCAGTAAATACCCTTGGAAGTCCCCTGCTTACGATAAAAGAAAAAAGAAAGCTAAATCCACATATTTTATTTGGTTTACCTGTCTCTAAGAGCTAGAAATAAGTATTTTAAGACATAATTAAGCAATGGAAACCCATGGCACACTGTGAGCATATTAAGAGGCTTCAGTTATAAGAAAGATAAATGAATAAAGGAAATGTTATTGAAATCTTAAATATGACACAATTGCTCTGAAATGTATAATTCTTCAAATTGCAGTGGAATGGAATATGCAATTATTGAGTGTAAAAGCATTTGCTGAGGGCACAGTGGTACCTGCCTGTAGTCTCAGCTACTTGGGAGGCTGAGATAGGAGGATGGCTTGAGCCCAGGAGTTGGAGGCTATAGTGCACTATGATCGTGCCTGTCAACAGCCATTGCATGCCAGCCTGAGCAACATAGTGAGACACAGTCTCTAAAAAAAATTATAAAAAGAAAAAAGGAATTTGTACTCATGGATTCTTGTTCTACATCTTGTTGCCATTTGTGAATTTTTGAATGACAGATATCTAAATATTTCAAGGTGTCTATTAGGTCTTTGTCTCATGCTGTTTTCTTTTTCCCTGGTTGAAATATCTTGATGTCAATTATACCTGTTATTTAGTTATTTTGCCTTCATTCTTGATCTTCTAATAAGCTCCATTTTGCCTATATTATTCTAGAAATGCATCATGCAAAATGAACCTAATGGTTAAGATGTGTTCTGATCAGAAACTTGTGGAGACTTCAATTAAGCCTGAAACCTCCTTCAACCCAGATACTTTAATTATATTAATGCAACCCAAAATCTTATCAGCTTTTCTGGCAGCATTACACATCGTTGACAAATAGTGAGCTTACCATAAATTCAAAATGTCCAGGTATTTTACAGGTACAGCTTTCTATATTATTCACCATGTATTTTCCATTTTGATGTCTTTTTTTTTTTGGAGACAGAGTCTTGCTCTGTCGCCAGGCTGGAGTGCAATGGCCCAATCTCGGCTCACTTCAACCTCTCCCTCCTGGGTTCAAGAGATACTCCTGCCTCAGCTTTGTGAGTAGCTGGGACTACAGATGTGCACCATCATGCCCAGCTAATTTTTGTATTTTTAGTTGAGACGGGGTTTCACCATGTTGGCCAGGATGCTCTCGATCTCTTGACCTCGTGATTCTGCCCTGCTCAGCCTCCCAAAGTGCTGGGATTATAGGCATGAGCCACTGCGCCCAGCCTTAATTTTTTTAAATCAAAAACTAAGACAGTACTGTCATCCCAATTGAATTCTTTATTGTTGGAGACAGGCTGTTACATCGGCATGTTATATTTTGTATCCTGATTCTATGATTCATTCTATTTTCAACTATCTCAATTTTGTGTCATCACCGAAAAGATAAACCTATGTTGTTATTTTTATCTAGTCCATAACAAATATATGAAACAAAACACAGCTAAAAGAGAGCCCTGCAGCCCATATATCCTCCTCTAATTCACATTGATCTCCTTGTTGCCACCATTTAACCATTTATCAAATAGACTTATTATATCAGGGTTCCATCCCTTCACCAGAGGTTATCATCAGCACTCCTATTAGATACATTGTTTTATTTCAGATACCTTGTGCTAACCATGAGTCATAAATTTATGATACATATTATGCATAAAAGTGACAGAAGTTGAAGTTTGCATAGAAAGCAGACTTTTTCATAACCTTGTGTAATTTAGTATTTCATGATTATGTACATAGAAAGTTCAGATTATCAGAAAAATGATAGCTGATGACTAATACTCATGCACACTTCTCTGGTGTTTATATAGTGGTCAGCCCTGTAATTTACAGAACAGCCAATTAAATTATTGTTGGACAGCTTGAATCATGTCTTCGGGAGAGTGGATTTGAATGTTAGGACAGGAAATGGCTGACTCATTTCTATCCCCAATTTGTGTGTGTGTGTGTGTGTGTGTGTGTGTGTGTGTGTGTGTGTGTTTTATTGGAATGCAAATGCCTTCTACTGAAGAAAGCAAAGTAAGTGCTATTGATTTAAATGGAAATTTGAACATTAAACAAAGCAGCTGACTTAAAAATGACTGTAGGGCAGGGCCTGTTAGTATTGCATTACCATTCTTAATGCATAGCCAGTCAGATTTTTCATTTACTTCTGAAAAACGTCTTTTTCCTCCCATTCTTTGTAATTTCTTGTAAAACCTTCAGTGTCTGGATATTTTTCTTCTATGTCAAAAAGACTTCTGGTATGTCAAAAATATCTTTGAATGCTTACAGTATTTTAACACATAAGTTTTTTTCTTTCTCTCCAAGGATGGCTGTGATCTTGATATTTTATTTTTTTCAAACTTTTCTCATAATAAAATAATAAATACAATTACAGAATAAATCAGAGAGCAAATCGTCCAGGCCCAATAAGAAGGCTAACATGGACTTTGGAGGGTGGAAGATGAAAGTAGCAAGAACGGCAAGAATAAGATGTACTTCAGATCACCAACTGAAGCATGAGCCTCCAATCAGGGAAAACTGCTGATCGTGGTAATTTATGAGACTAAATATGAAGGGACATGGACTTTGGGGGACAAGCCATCATGGGTCAAACCTCAGTGCCACCACTTGTTCGCTGTGCAACCTTCAGAAGATCAACGGGTTGTTAACCCCAGAAAAAAACAACAAAGAAAAATATATTCAAATATGTTAGATGTATTTGGGAAGTAGAAATGAAGATATGACCAAGATGCACAGTTATGGCAAGCCACATATGCATCTGCAGAGGGAAAGGAAAAGGGAAGCTTTCATTGGCACAAGGAGAAGTTCATGGAAGCTGCTTGGAAACAGAGTTTATTGGTTTTGGACTCTCAGAGCCAGAATTGGCATCAGTTAATTGCCAATATAATTAAATGGCAATTTAATTACATTGCTGGACATACCTGTCCAGTAATGGCTGCAGATGCCATTACTGAATGGTGTTCTTTTGAGAACATCTTATCTGAATTGCAGTAGTCCTAAAGCAAGTATTTCTTGTGAGATTATTTTAGAAAGTCCTTGAGACAGTCTATATCTCAGCCACGTAAGCATAAACTCTTTCTTTTTGCTTTAGTCTGTTGAACCTGACAAAAAAGGGGTTTCATCCTAGTAACTGCAACTTTCACAGGGTGAGCCTGTCTCACTTCTCTCATGGGGAAAATGAAAGTGTTGCTTATCACACAGGATTACTGTAGGGACTGAATGAAACAAAATGTGTGGAGAACATGCTGAGATCAGGCACTCAATATGTGGAACTATTTTGAATAATTATTTGAGCCCTGGATTGAGAGTGGTGAATAGTCCTCGATTTCTGCTTCACCCTGCAGCATGAAGGAATGATTTTGGGAGAGACAGAGGAGAGGTGAGAGAACTTCCAGGAGAGTAAAATAATTTTGGTCTCATCCCAGTAGGAATTGAAAAGTCAGGTTTAAGATACCTGGATCTAAAATATCCATGAATTATCACACTTGCAGCATTAACTACGTTTTCATTTCGAACCAAGCCTCAGGCAGATGTGTGAAGTTTATCTTCAACATTTTGCTTCCTTTTAAACAAATGTGGCTTTTCCTTCATTTCACCTAGCTCCTGTCCTCAGACACCATGTCCCTTATTTTCCAAATATTATAACACTCCTGTCAGAGGTACTGATATTTAAATTAATAAGTCTTATATTTCAAAATAGCTGAAGAAAAAAGTGAGAGCTGATGGTAAATTTTGGGGTGCTGTAGCAGATTATGTGATAAATATTTCTTGCCAGGGGGATGAGCAGGAAATCATCACACCATATAAATGCTGCCTACACTTCGGCAATGTAGGTAAATTAACCATGACTGTGTTGGAATGTGACCAATTCACTCTTCCTGATTTCAAACCTCCTTATAATTATGACTCGAAAAACTCTCAAAAGGAATAGATCAGCTGTCATATCCCACTCTCATTACCCGTTGCACATTGAAAATTGAGGGCAGGAAGAGAAGGCAGCAAGATCTCTTAGCTTCTTGTCAGGGCATCTCCACCACACTACATTCCTTTTAGAAACACTCCTGACCCTCTCTGGGTGTTCTTCAGGTATTCATCACGTTTGCCTTTCTAAATCTTGGCTTTTTTTGTTTGTGCTGGCTTAGTTTATTTACTGTGTAGGGTGGGGCTTATTTATGCAACTCAGGAAACCTTTTAACAGATTTCTAGATAACAAGGAACATTCTAAATATATACAAGTCTTGCTTTCTTTCTTTTAAACCCAAGTATGCTCCTATTTCCAGACCCACTTCCTTTGCTTCTCTTTAATTTCTTCCACTGACTTTTATGTTCATCTTTCCTCATATCTTTGGATGTAGAGGGTGGAGTCAGGTTGGAGAAGCAATTTGAGGATGTACCTTTCTTGAAAGTCACTAAGATGTCTTTTTTTGGAGGTCAACATTGAGAGAGAATGAAGGAAGAGGAAAATACCAGCAAGTATGAGTGAACTTCATCTTGTATGATGTTGTCTTGGATTATTAGGTTAAAAGGTCTAAAAGATCTTGAGATAAATCAAATTGCAAATTTAAAATCGAGTCCAGCAACTTAATTAATCTCATGTGATTCCACTTAAACATTTGAAAAGGAGAGCACCATTTGTCAATATGGTTCCATTCATTTGTCTCTATATATTTACCTATTTTAAAATTAATCTTTTAAATTTATATTTCTCTGTATAAATAACATAACAGCTTTTAAAGTTGCTTTCTATTTGAGAAGCAGGGTGAAAGACAAACTTTTGCATTTGATTTGAATCATTGAATCAAGAATCAGTTTTTTTAAATCTTTCCCAAATATGCAAAGGGCAATATTCAATTGTGTAAGTACTAATAACACACTGCCACAATCACTTAGGAGCCTTTGCCATGTAGGGAATGCGGCATTAAAGTGGTGTGGATGCGGAGGGGAAAATCAAAGCCCTGGCCCTGTGGGAGACCAGTCTGGGGGAAGCAACATACAAGTGGATAGAGCATGCCCGTGTTAAGTCCTTTAATAGGGATTTAGACAAAGACATCTGGGGATGGAAGGAGACTCGCTGTAGGCTTACTGGACAGGAGGATAGGGCCACTTTCAGATCACAGAAGGGACAGTCATATTTACACAGAAGTCTGGAGGGTAAAATGGAGGTTATTTTAGAAAGTCTCTGAGACAGTATCTCAGCCATACAAACATGAACTCCTCCTTTTTGCTTTTTGCTTTAGTGTGTTTGGGCCTGACAAAAAAGCGATTTCATCCTAGTATCTGCAACTTTCACAGGGCTAACCTTTCTCAATTCTCTCATGGGGAAAATGAAAGTGATGCTTACCACACAGGATTACTGTAGGCACCGAATGAAACAAATGTGTAGAGAACATGCTTAGATCAGGCACACACAATTCGAAAAGTGACATGCATGGCTCATACCATTACCATTCCTTGGGCTCATGCAAACTTGCGAAGCATTTAAGATGATGCTGTAATGTGAACAGTTAAATTCTGCGTGGACCATCACGAAGACCTTTGCTGCCATGCAAAGACTAAATAGGTCTCACTAATGGGACTATATAGATAATATCACTTTCCAAAGCATTTGAAGTTCTTGTTCATTTGATTCCATTTTGAAATTTCTGCTTCACATCTTTGTCTTTGTTCTTAATAATGTTACCTTTAAAACGGAATAAATCCTAACCCAAAATACATGTTTTAAAGTTAGATTTTATATATTAGAACAGGTTTGGATTTAAAGAGAAATTTTGGAGTTAGTACAGAGAGTTTTCCTGTGCCCCATATCCAGTTTTTCCCTATTATTTATGTCTTGTATAGTATGGCACAGTTATAATTAGTAAATCGTATTGTATAAGGAAGCTCTTGCATTGCTATGAGAAAATAACTTGAGACTGGGTAATTTATAAAGAAAAGATATATAATTTATAAAGAAAGGAGGTTTAATTGGTTTATGGTTCCACAGGCTGTACAGGAAGCATGATGCTGACACCTGCTCAGCTTCTGGGGAGGCTTCAGAAAATTTACAGTCATGGCAGAAGGTGAAGGAGGAGCCAGGACTTTCCATGGTCGAAGTAGGAGGAAGAGAGGGAGGGAGAGGTGCTACACACTTTTAAACAACCAGATCTCACAATAACTCACCCATTCACTATCAAGAGAACAGCACTGGGAGGATGGTGCTAAGCCATTCAAGAAGGATCCACCCCTATGATCCAGTCGCCTTCCACCAAGCCCCACCTCCAACACGGGATTACAACTGAACATGAGGTTTGGATGGGGACACAGATCCACACCTTATCAATATGTAGACATCGTTATTCACTAAGACCCATATTTTCTTTGTATTTTTTTAGTTTTTTCCAATGTCTTTTTTTCTGTTCCAGGAATCTATCCAGCACACCACATTATGTGTGGTTTCATGTCTTTTTAGGCTCATCTGGGCTGCGACAATTTCTCAGACTTCCCTTGTTTTTGGTGACCTTAAACATTTTAACGAATACTGGTTAGGTATTTTCTAGAATATCCCCTGTTGGGATTTGTCTGATGTTTTTCTCGTTATTAGATTGGGGTAGTGGTTTTTTGGAAGAAAGATGGTAGAGATAAAGTGACATTTCATCCCATGATATGAAGGGCACATACTATCAATGTAGTTGATCGCTGTTAATTTTGACCTTAATCGCCTGACTGAGGCAGTAGTTTTGGGGATTCTTCACTATAAAGTGATCCTTTTTCACTCCCTTTCCATACTGTACTCTTTGGAAGGCAGTCACTGTGTGTAGTACTCATTTAAAGAGTGGGAAGATGGGCTCTACTTTCTTGAAGGAAATGTCCTGTACACACATAAATCATTTGGAATTCTTCTGCACATATTTGTTTCTCTTCCCCCAGTGATTTATTTGTTCATTTATTTTCATCAGTATGAACACATAGATACTTATTTTATACTTCGGATTATAACTCCATACTATATTATTAATTTTGTTGCTCAAATGGTACCAGTTTTGGCCATTGGGGGATTTTTCCATTGACTCCTGTGTCCCATTGACACACCCCATTAATGTCAGGTTGTTGGTTTGTTTTTGCATGTTCTTACTTTCTGGGACTGAAAGATACTCTAGGTTCATTTTGTGTATTTCTTGTCCTAGTCCTAAAATCATCCTTTTCTCCAAGGAGCCCTCAAATATAATTTTAATTCTGATTTGAGTCAGTATACTATAAAATATATGTTTGAATAAGCATGTGGTTACTAAAAGCGGAGAAATCTATCTCCTTGCAAAAATGTGTGTACACCATGTCCATTAGTGTCAGAGCTATCAGCATGCTAAGATGTACACACTTCACTCATACTAACACTAATAGGAGTTTCAGGAAATAAAAACAATTTCTCATTACTAGAATAGGCAGATGCCATTTTTATGGACTTGTTCTCCTTTGTTTTATACCTAATGGAGTATTCCCTGATATTTTGTGAGATGAGATTTGTATTACCCCTTTATAAATGTGGAATTAATAATAGATTGGCAGCCTTCTTGATGATTAGCTGTTTGCTTTACTTAAATCAGTCAAATATTTTTAAAAAGATGTTTATAATACCTTATAGTTGTGTAGTGCTTCAACGTATACAATGTGCTTCTGGCTATTATAAAAAACTAGGAAAGGTAAGTAAGATAGTTTATTTTAGAGGAAAGTGAGGATTACAGAAGAGCAGAGCTCCCATGTCAATTGTCCTTCCCCTTTACAAAACTAAGTCATGAGGCAAGCCTTTTTTTAGGGTGTCCTATGAAGTTCTGATAGAATAGCAATGGGCTTCATTTTTTCCATTTGCCCATCTATCTTGTTTGCCCTAACCAAAATACAGAGACCATGCAACCTTATAACTTGATGGAAAGTTTTTACAAGATCTTTTTATACTACTGTTTTTACAAAATGCTTAGTACCTTTGTTTTTAATAATTTTTGTATTTTAAACTCATGTTATTGATCCTTATGTAATAACAATTTTGTACTCCAACCAAGCTTGCCTTTAATCTTGTCTCTCTGTAGTTTTTCTCCCTCTCCCAGACAGCTGACCACACAAATCTGACTCTTTGGTTTTACATTCTTTCAGGTGTTCATTCATTCCTTTAGAGCAAGTCTCGAAATGATGTGCAGGGCTCTCGATGACCTGGCTTCTTCACTCTTGTCTAGCCTGGCCTTCGGCTGCAGCCTCCTTTTCTCCATGCTGAGCTGCATTCAGTTCTTTGAAAATAATACGTGGTTTCTTGTTCTGCAGTGTTATTTACATAGAGGTGTTTCTTTGCCTTCTCCCAATTCTAAATTCTTTCAGTTGTGCTTCTTTGAGACTGAGAATGCATCTTACATACCCATATATGTGATATCTGTAATTCCTTCTAGCTAGACTACAGAGTCCTTGAGGTCAGGGCCCATGTCCTATTTGTCCTCCAGGAGCATTCTAATTTGTCTTCTATTTGTATTTTAGAAGGCTCCTAGTCAATGGTGAATCAGTGAGTGAATAATCTTTCTGTTTTAAAAATAAACGTACATTGGCTTAGTTTTAGCCACATTGAACAAAATTATAAATTCATTCACTGACTCACACATTCATTCTAGACTCTAATAAAATGCTTACTATCTGCCAGATAATTTATTAGGATCTTTTAGTTCAAGATAAGCTAATACAGTCCCTGTTTATATGAAAAATGTGGTCAAATGACAAAGAAAGTTATGTAAAAAATACTTGTAACTTCCCTGAGATTGATATGGACAACGAAATTGGAGCACAGAGAAGGAAATATCTGGCTCTTCCTATCACAGCTAGGGAAGACTGTACAGAAGAAATGAACAGCATCTGTAAGTTGAGGGAGGAGTGAGCTTTTGCTAGAGAAGTATGAGGGGTGGATTCCAGAAAGAAGGTTTGGAAGACCTTATGGCACAGAATGTGAATGGGCACATGAACTTTGAACACTGTGAACTGGGAGCAGAACCTGTGGAGGAGAAAAAAACTGAACAGATGTAGGGGACTTGTCAAATGCCTCCTGTGTCCTGTGCACAGAAGTTGAGATTTTATCTCAAGACAAGAACTTTTGGATAATTGTGAAGATTGCTTGATATGTTGAAGTATTTCTTGTGAGTGCTTTGAAGATTTGGGGCCAGGGCTAAAGGACAAAGTAGTTGATTCACAGAGTTAGTTTTAAAAAATTAGTCTATGATAGGTTGTGTTTGCCTCAGTTTATCTGCCTGTTCCCAGTGCTCTTATTTATACAAGAATGGACAACTGCTAGCACCAACCTTTCTTTTTCTTTTATGCATTTAGATCTTCTAAGTAGTAGCTATGACTTAGAGATGTCAAAATACTCATCATATTATCTTCCAAAATAGATCAGTGGAAATCCCTGTAAAACGTGTTAAAATATAAAAAAGTCGAGATAAATTGAGAAATTGGTTCTTGGTAGGGCAAACTTAAGATCACATTCTTCACAAACTTGTGCTGGTCTATAAAACTTGTCTAAACATTGTCCCTCCTAAGACCTTATATTCTTGCCTGAACTTCAAAAAGGAGTCTGATCTGCAAGATAATTTTAAGAGCAGTTTTATTAATTCCTTTCTCAATAGGTTGTCATGACAAAATACCCAGCACCTCAGTTGTGGCAGAACTAGCTGCACTCTTTCTGTTAAGTGTTTTCTGTGGGACAGTAAAAGATACCAGCAATGCTGTCAAACAATATACAAATATTTATTAAACTTGTACTCTGTGCAACATTTCCAGATCTGTGTTTCTTTAAGCAAATGAACTACCAGATTCTAATCACCATAGGTCAAATTTTGAGGAAGGTTTACAGTTTGGGATTTTTCATTAAGAGAAAAAATACCAAGTGGGATAAGAATGTTCAAAGGTTACAGTTTCAGGAAATTACTATGTGCACAATATAAAAGTTATATGATAAGCATTGAATTTATGATCTGTATTCTACATTGCATCTTTTCTGGTATAATTACCTATGGGAGCTATGCTGTATTTTCATTATCCTTGGTAGGTATGCCGAAGCCATCATTTTATTCTTTTTTATGTATAAATTTGCCACATTTTGTTTTCAAAGCCAAACTTAAAATTATTTTAATTGACTGCCAACAGGCTATCTCAGGGAAAGATTCTCCCATGCTTTCACACATGTAATATCCACAAGGCAATTCAGATGCAAATACAGCTGAAGCTAGACTTGATAGAGCCTCTGAGAGCTTGAAATGGCTATCATTTGCCTTCTGAATCTGAGGCCATCAGTCAGCCTATTACTAAATATTTAATTCTTAAAAGCTGGTTGGTCCTCTTAGACCATGGTAGTCTAAGAACAAATGAAAAGGAAGTAGGAGGTCAGAAGTGAGGCATAAAATGGCTGCAGATGTGCAAGCCGGATGCCTGATGAACAGAGGCAGAAACGCACAAAATTTTAACACTGTCACTGTATAAGACAAAGATGATCAAAACGATGATTCAGAGTTACCAAGAAAATAATTGCACTATTTCTATTATAATGTGTATTTTAAAAGGCGGCAAAGTGGTTTGAATCCTACTTTTCAAAAGAGTTTTTAAATTCTTGCTGACTGTTGACTCTATGCACTACTCTCCATTTCAGTTTAAACCATGAAGTCTGAGCATCCTATTTCAAATTTTGGAGTTTCCTTTTGGGTTTCAATTGATACACTTGAGATAATAGGCTTTGCCTCAACTTACAGTACTTCCATGAAAAAAATATATTTTATGTGTCAAAAATTATCACTGGATGATAATGCTCACATTCTGTAAAAATAGGTCTCAGAACAAGATTTTTGTATGGTAAAAATAAAAAAATATTTAAAATAGTTTAAATGTATTTATTTTTTAGTATATGCTTATAATGTACTATTTTTTCTTTAGATTCTACATTTAGTCCCACAGCTTAGTATGTTGATTTTTGCCTTGAAAAAACACTATGATTGTGGGAATTAGTCTGAATCTTTTAGAACAGTTCTTAATATCTCTAAATTTATCTATAAATCAAGAATTCTGAACTTCTATAATAGAAAAATGGGACAGAAAGAGAAATCCTCTCTGTCTGTTCATCTTTTTTAAAAATGCAAGCAAGAAGCACTTGTTCCTGCCTTTGATGTTACTGAAGAAATAATATATATATAAAATCAGGGGAATAGAGGGAAAGAGCATTGAATCTGTGATTTCTTACACTGCTCTCATTTATGCTTTAAGTCCTGATGGTTAATGAAGTCAGTCAGAACTCTCCCAAACCCTCTAACTCTACCATTATCCCTTGATATAATTCTCTCTTTGTGCAATAAATTAACTAGCACTTTTACAATAATTTTCTTCAAAATATCTTTCTACTAATCTTTCTCAATTATGTATGCCTGTAGTATCTTGCTTATGCTATTTTCTTCAACATTTTAATTTTTCTACTATTAAGAAACTTAATTGGATTTTTAAAAACACACCTGTAAATCCTACCATGAATCAATATGGGAGAGAGGTTTGTTTGCCAAAGATTCTTAGCCTACCTGATAATGTTGATCCCTGTATATTCCTTTGTACCAGTCTTACTCATCCTAAACTCTGTAAAAATAATCATGGAATTAGTTTTTCTTTGGGCTTTTCTTAGAAGATGGTAGGCAATGTCATTTGATTATTATTAATTTATTTTCTATAATTACTTGGACACACAAATGTGTCCTAGACATACTGAAAACATCTAGTCTACCTTCAAATTTTAAAAAAAGTACTATGTGAATACTCGTTTGTATAAATAAAAACAAAAACTCTCTTTTATGACCTCAAAGAACCTCAAAGAATGGCAAAATAGGTTTCAAGTTTCAGATAATTTAAACATTGCTACATTAAACTGTTTGCTTTTGAGTAACATAAACTGTCATAAACTTAAATGATTTTTTTTTTGGATTAAGATACATTTTGTGAGAGCAGAACCATGATAAAAACGAGAAACACCTGATAATCTTAATTTTTATGTGAATTAATTTTAATTAACATATAGAAAATATCCCAAAAGTAAATATCACAGGGCCTCATTGGCAATGTCAAAGCTTTATTTCATTTTATTAAGATTAATTAATTGTTGAATCACCACATGTCCCATGTTTTACCTGTAAGGCCAAACCAAAGAATTCTTTGCATTTATATCAGCATCCTTAGCTTTTCAGGCAGGCATTTTAATCCCTTCTGATCTCTGAGATAAATATATTTTTTCACATAATTATATAATTACTCAATAGACCAGAGCAGATCCCATGGAGCCACTGCAGTGTGTGTTGTATTAATACTGTTCTGTTCTACCCCTGATAATTGGCCAACAGAGCCTCCTAGGAGTGTTTTTATCCCTTAAATAAACACTACATAGGCAGAGGGTTGACTCAGTATTTTCTTCATTGGCAGTGAAAACAGGAGCGCTTCACATTCAGTGCTCATTACATCATTTTAAAAAGAACACAGTGCTTGTGACCCTACAGCTCCCTCTGCTAGTTCACAAAATTTAAAAACTACAAGTAGAAAAGAATGTTTAAGAACTGGAACCCTGGCTGGGCGGCTGGCCGCGGTGGCTCATGCCTGTAATCCTAGCACTTTGGGAACCCAAGGCGGTGGGTCGCCTGAGGTCAGGAGTTCGAGACCAGTATAGCTAACATGGTGGTTAAACCCCCGTCTTTCCTAAATGTACAAAAAATTAGCTGGGCGTGGTGGCGCACACCTGTGGTCCCAGCTACACCTGAGACAGGAGAATCACTTGAACCCGGGAGGCCGAGGTTGCAGTGAGCCAGGATTACACCGCTGCATTCCAGCCTGGACGAAGAGAACCAGAGCTCCTTAGGAGAAAAATGTGTTGTTTTTGGTATGAAATGGGTTTAAACTAAATAAATAAGCAACAGAAAGCCTTCTTATTTTTATGATTATTAAATTGTGAGCCACCTTCCTCACCATCTGTCTTTAATCAACCATTATGTATTCCTAACTTTTTGCAGTAAAAAACAGGCTCCAGATAGAGCAGGCAGGTAATTATTTCAGGACAACCCTAACCGAAGTGAGCTTCATGAGTCTATCAGCCCCACATTAACGGCTCTATTCCTTCATGAGGCAGAGGATTATTCATTGAGGTCCTTAAGATACCTTTACATCATAGAAAGGAGTGGCAAATGAAAGACGTAAAGAAATTAACGTCTTCTTCAGACTGACCAATTAAAATCCTGTGCATCTCATCTTTCTGGTATTGACAACCACCTTCATTTGGAAAAGGAAAAAAATAAATAGCAGAAAGAGGGAGAACTGGAGTAGGAGAAACGTGGACTTGAATCCCAGCTCTGACAATTTAAATCTGTGTATTCTTCTTCCAGCTATTTGTCTTTTCTACTCTTTCTTGTTCATATCTGTAATTTGAAGATAATAATCTCAGAGAGTCATTGTGAGTGAAAAATAATGTGTGTATAGTGCCCAATATGTAGCAGGTGCATTTTAATTGTAGTAAACACTACTCCTGAGAAATCTGGGTTTCTGCCCCAACCAGCAGAATGACTCAGAGAGTGTCAAAGAGAAATAATTTCCTTTCCAAAGCTTCTGAAAATATGGCCAGATAATACACAGTCAATCATATAAAATACATAGTTTTTATTTAAAGAAGTTAATGTGATGTGACTTTTCCATAGTTAAACAATCTATAATCAAATTCTATTTATTATGTGATATGGAGACAAGATCAGAAATATAGCTGACTCTAAAGAATTATTGGTTCCAGAAACCATTAAATCAGGCTATAAAAGAAGCTACGTAAACACTATATTCTGATGAAGAGGATTTAGATAATGAGTTGTAGATGTCATAGATTATTACAAGTAAATTCATGTCTCTGATAACTTTCTACTGCTACTTATATAGAAAATGTGTTTATTTTAGTATATTAGGTTTGACAAGACAGTAAACAGTGGTTTTATAATCTAATAGCTAGATAAGGAAAAAGTGGTTTGAACCTGATGTTTTACATATTCTGAGCAACAGTTTGCCTTCAGATAATGCTGTGCTGTGTCTCATTCCCTATACACAGGTTAGACCATTTTTTTATTATCAGGTAATAAAAAATAATAGAGGTGGTATAAGTAGTGGCTAAGTGCAAAAATCTGAAGTCAGAGAATCTGAGTTTGAATTCTAGTTCCATTTAACTATCTGACCTTGAGAGAGTAGGTTGGATGCCTTATCTGTGCTTCATTTTCTTTGCTTCTAAAGTGGAGATAATAAAAGTGTGCACTTTGTACCAGTTTCCAAGGACTGCCTTAACAGGTTCCCACAGACTTAGCACTTAACACAGAAGAAATATTTCCCTTCACAGATCGGGAAGCTAGGGGTCTAAAAATCAGTATGGCCATGCTCCCACCGAAGGTTATAGGGAAGAATCCTTCCTTGCATCTTCCAGTTTCTGGTGGTCCCAGGTGTTTTCAGCATGTTCTCAGGTGTTCCTGGGAGTTTAACTTGTTTCTGTCTCACTCTTCACGTGGCCTACTCTTCTGTGTGTGTCTGTGTTGTTTCCTCCTTTTATAAGGACACTGGTTATCAGATTTAGAATATTGGCTACTTCATCCTGTCAGAAATGAACCTCATTTTAATTGCATCTGCAAAGGACTTATTTTCAAATAAGCTCCTCTTCTGAGCTTCCAAGTGGACATGGACTTTTGGAGAACACTATTCAACCCACTACCTACCTCACTGGGTTGTTTTGAGGATTAAATAGGTTGCTGTACATAAAGCACTAGAACAATGCCTGTTGCAGAAGTTTTAGTTAAGGTGACTTCTCAAATTCCGTGTATAATTCAAGCAGTTACCAACTTCACCTAAGTTACAGATGTCCCACTGCATAGCTTCTCGATAGCACATCCCCCAGTGGCCTGCTCTATCTTAAACTTAAACCGTCTAAAACTGCCTTTACGTTCATCCCCAAACAAAAGCCAGTGGATCCTCCAATATTCCTGTAAGTGATATCACTGTCCTCCATTTGCTCAGATTCAAAGCCTCAGTATCATTTATAAGGACTTCATCTTCTTTGTTGCCATAACTAATCAACCATTTGGTCCAGTAGAGTGGATCTTGAGAGAAGTTCATTAGTTATATTTTCACTTCCCCTTTTCCAGGTCAGGATCTCTTTAACATTTATGCAGAAGAAACAAAACAAAACAAAAAAATAGAATAATACTGTAACATAATATATCTTGTAAATACACATAAACACTCATTTAAGATAGAAACAGAACTGTATTTCCTTTAATTCAGATGATATGCCTATTTAATGACAAAAGAAATATGAAATATAATATACAATAAGTTGGCCTTATTTAGTGGCTCTGCGTGCAAACTGACTCATTGTAGAAAAGGAGAAGATTTAAAGAGAAAAAAGGAAAATATTAACTATCCTTCTAATGCCAAAATTTAAATAAAACCATTTTAAAATGCATTGATTTTGTTCAAACATTTTATAGCTCTGGCCTCTATTTTCTTATCCGTAAAATATGACCTTGAGAAACTTATTTAAATTCTCTAATCTTAAAGATGCCTATTCACAAGGTTTTCATAAAAATTAAATGAGAAAACTACATGTAAAATGCTTCAATATAGTACTATGCCTTTCGTTTGTGGTCAATAAATACTAGTTATTACATATAACTTTTACCATCATATTGACACAAACTCTTTAAAAGTCTTGCACTTATTTGGTTGCTGCTTCATTTGATGATTAACTTCATTTAAAGCATATTTCCAGGTTTGACTGCATTTCAACAAGGCAGTGCCGTTTGGGTGCAGTGTCTGCAATTGTTGGGAAGAATTTGGTTGCTACATCTTTAGCTGCTATTGGGCAAATGCAGAGGTAAGTAGTGCACCTTTCTGAGCGTAGTGCCAACTAGTGTCCATATTTATAAAAAAGGAGTTTAAAGGGAATGAGAAAGAGCACACAGTGAACCATTCAACAAATAGCAGCTATTAGTATTATATAATTTTTTTCAAGTTTCAGTTTCCAGGTGAATTCAAATGAGAGCTTTAATCTCTTTTCAGACTTCTTTCAAAGAGAAGATTCAATACATTGCAGTTGCAGGAGTTATAGGAAGTAGCTAAACATAGAGGAGTAGAAAATTGTGATAGAAACACTTGAAATCCTTATATTTCTATTGCTAGATTAATCAGTATATATTCAGCACCTATTGAGTGTTGATTCTGAAGAGTATCAGATAAAAGTGATCATTTAGTGAAGCTAATGAGAGAGCCTTAATTCTAAAGTACAGCTAGCAGAGTTAACTTAGAAATGAACTTGGATAACTTCTGGATGCCTTTTGTAAAAAAATATTGTGCCATATTAAAATATGTCACAATAAAAAACTCCTGCACTTAGCAGGAATTACATTAACTACGTCTAATGTGTGTGGTTGAAAAGCCACTTCAGCCACTCTTCACATACACCTCATATCCTGCCTGCATAAAAGGCTATGCCTATTTCACTATGGATACAGATTTGTTTATCCTGCATATTACCAATTCCTTATGTCCACATATAAGGTCATAAACATCAGGGAGAAAAGCTTCGTGGGCAGCAGAAACTTTGTAGTTAATGGGAAAGCAAATACCAAGTTCTGACTACATACCTCCTTATGCCTATTCTTTTTTAAAAAATGTCTTTTTTATTCCTAAACCTTAAAGAAATAAACAAAAGCAATTACTTTGACAAAGCAGACACCAACATAATGAGATTTGAGCAGGATTATGTATTTTCCTTTATCTACCACTGTTTTCCATTAAGCACACACAAAGACGTTTTTTGCACTTAAGAATCTTGTAAGCTAGTTAGGAATTCTCACTTCAACCATGAAAAGAATAGAAACAAACTCATAAAGCAACAGATGAATGCATGCATGTGAAATTGGAAGTCATTTGCATTTAAAGTGATAGAACTTAGGTGATCAGAGGGGATGCAATTAGGATAATATTTTCTTTCAGGACTCAAATTCTCAAAGGTCTCAAAAGAAAAGATCTCACCTGGTTTTCAAGCAGGTTTCAAATTATGTTTGACAAACATGGTGCATTTTCTCTAAAGCATATGTGCATGTGTCTGGCATAAAATCAAAGTTGGAAAGTTACTCTGAAGGTCAAACAGACAAGGTTTTCTGAGTTTCTGCTTGGCCTGGTAAGACAGCCTTGGTCATGGAGGAAGCCTGATTCTGAAGACAGGGTCAATTCTGTCACATTTATTTACTGCTCTGCCTTCACTGGCTCTGCATCTGAGTCCTAGAAGAACATAGACTCAATAGGCGCTGAATATATGTTGATTATTCCAGCAATAGAAATACAAGAATTTCAAGATTTATATATTTTAATGAAAGCACTGTTAAACATTGAATGCCTAAGTAATATTACTAGAGGACTTCTCTGATCAAGTATAACATACAGGCAGAAAGGGCATCCTTTACTGTGTTGCCCCAGACCACCTTTGACTTGGTCACAGAAGGATTCCTGATGACAATGGTTTATGGAGCGAAAAGGTACCTGCTGGGAAGCTGCAATACTTGGTGGAGTCTGGTGACACCCAGTGGGAGACCACAGTACCCTGTGGGATAGAATCAACACAGCCCAACTGGAATACAGGTATTTGGGAACACTGTTACATATATGTACTCTGAAAGCCTTCGGGCAGGACCAGAGCAGAATAAATTTTTAAAGGGGCCTTGGGTGAGTCCTAGAGTCAAAAAGAGGTTTGAGATATTTGTGATATTATAGTTGAATAAATTCTTCAGGTTGCTAAAGTCTAGAAGTCAAGTTACAAAAGAAAGATTAGATTATTTTCTTTCTTTCTTTCTTTTTGAGACTGAGTCTCGTTCTGTCACCCAGGCTGGAGTGCAGTGGCATGACCTCGGCTCACTGCAACCTCTACCTCTCGGGTTCAAGCGATTCTCCTGCCTCAGCCTCCTGAGTAGCTGGGACTACAGGTGTGTGCCACCACGCCCAACTAAATTTTTCTATTTTTAGTAGAGACGGGGTTTCTCCGTGTTGGCCAGGCTGGTCTCAAACCCTTGACCTCAGGGTATCCGCCTGCCTCAGCCTCCCACAGTGCTGGTATTACAGGCGTGGGCTGCCACGCCCAGCCTATTATTTTCATACTTTCAATTTCATATAAGTTTTTGGTTTGAGTCTTCAAAACAAAGAGTTGAATAATTAGGTTGAAAGTGATTTTTTTCATACATATATTTATATTTCAATAGCTTTAGGGGTACAGGTGGGTTTTGGTTACATGGATGAATTGTATAGTGGTAAAGTCTGAAATTTTAATGCAGCCATCATACAAGTACTGTATATTGTAACCGATATGTAGTTTTTTATCTTTACCCCTCTCTCACCCTCCCTATTTTGAGTCTCCAAAGTCCATTATACCACTCTGTGGCATAATGTATACCTTTGTGTACCTATAGCTTAGCTCCCACTTGTAATTGAGAACATATGGTATTTGATTTCCCATTCTTGAGTCACATCACTTAGAATAATGGCCTCCAGTTATATCCAAGTTGCTGCAGAAGACATTTTGTTCTTTTTTGATGCCTGAGTAGTATTTCATTATGTATATATACCACATTTTCTTTATCCAGCCATTGGTTAATGGGCACTTAGTTTTGTTCCATATCTTTGTAATTGTGAATTGTGGTGTGATAAACATATGTGTGCAGGTGTCCTTTTGCTATAATGACTTCCTTTCCTTTGGGTAGATACCCAGTAGTGATATTGCTAGATCAAATGATAGATCTACTTACCATTAGTTCTTTCAGAAATCTCCATATTGTTTTCCATAGAGGTTGTACTAATTTACATTTCCACCAGCAGTGTATAAGTGTTCTTTTTCACCACATCCACATCAGTATCCACTGCTTTTTGACTTTTTAATAATGACCATTCTGGCTTGGGTAAGGTGGCATTTCATTGCAGTTTTAATCTGCAATTTCCCTAAGTATTCATGATGTTGAGCATTTTTAAATGTTTGTTGGCCATTTATATCATCTTCGATTGAGAGCTATCTAATCCTGTCATTTGCCCACTTTTTAATGGGATTATTTGTGTTTTTTAATTTGTTTGAATTTCTTGCAGTCTTATTAGTCCTTTGCTAGATGCATAGTTTGCAAGTATTCTCTCCCATTCTGTGGGTTGTTTACTCTGATAGTTATTTCTATTTCTGTGGAGAAGTTTTTAGTTTAATTAGGTCCCATTTATTTAGTTTTGGTGTCTTAGTCATAAATTCTTTGCCTAGGCCAATGTCCAGAAGAGTTTTTCCTAGGTTTTATTTTAGGATTTTTATGATTTCAACTGTTAGATTTAAGTCTTTAATCCAACTCAAGTTGACTTTTGCGTGTGGTGAGAGAGAGGGATCCTGTTTCATTCTTCTACATGTGGTATCCAGTTTTCTCTGCACCGTTTGTTAAATAGGATGTCCTTTCCCCATTTTGTGGTTTTGTATGCTTTGTTGAAGATCAGTTGGTTGCTAAGTATTTGGCTTTATTTCTGGGTTCTGTATTCTGTTGTATTGGTCTGTGTATCTACTTTTATGCCAATACCATGCTGTTTTGGCTACTATAGCCTTGTAGTATAATTTGAAGTTAGGTAACGTGATGCCTTCAGATGTGTTAATTTTACACAGAGTTACTTTGGCTATTCATTTTTGTTCTAAATTTAAGGATTGTTTTCTTAATTCTGTGAAAAAAGTGATGTTGATATTTTGATAGGAATTGCATTCAGTCTGTAGATTGCTTTGGGCAGTATGGTCATTTTACAATATTTATTCTTCCAATTTATGATCATGAGATGTATTTCTATTTGTTTGTGTCACCTATCATTTCTTTCAACAGTATTCTATAGCTCTCCTTGTAGACATCTTTTACGTCCTTGGTTAAGTATATTTCTAGGTATGTGATTATATCATTTATTTTTTTGCAGCTATTGTAAGAGAGATTAAATTCTTGATTTAATTCTCAGCTTGGTCCTTGTTGGTGTGCTACTGATTTGTGTACATTGGTGTTGTAACTCGAGATTTTGCTGAATTTATATATCAAATCTAGGAGTCTTTTGGCTGGATCTTTAGGATTTTCTAGGTATATGATTATATCATTAGCAAATGGAGATTGTTTGACTTCTTTTCCAGTTTGGATGCCCTATATTTCTTTCTCTTGTCTAATTGCTCTGACTAGGACTTCCTGAAGGTAAAACTTAATTTTTTCTTATCTGTTTTACTTTGCAATTTTTCCCTCTGTACATTCATCTGCATACACATAAACACACACACTACTCTCCAAAAAAGTAAAAGGTTATGCATATTCATCGTTTTATTGTAGAAAATGTGTAGGTTACCAATTTTTTTTCTAAAATGTTTATCAATAGTGTAAGTAGCTGTATCCTTCAGTTCTCATTGGAGTATAAACATGAATATGGGTGCCAAAGGTGGTACTTCTAGAAGATAATTAAATTCTGGTTCAATTTATTTTAGACAAAATGGGAAATGTCTTGCCTTTTGTTGCCTCTAGCGTTTCACACTAAAAACAATCCCTAAAGAATTTGCTGCGTGTAATGTTTTTGCTGCCTAAGGCAACTGTCTGCGCTGACTGTACGACAGAATCGACCCTGCTTATATTTGTTGAAGTTCAGATATTTGTAGTTTATTTTCAATGAATAAATGACACTGCAACATGCCACAGGGGGAAACTGTTTTAAAACAGGGTGGGCAGGGGAAACAGATAGGAGAGCTGATCACATAACACACATGTTTGTTCTACTTTGCCCTCCAGTATATCTTAGTTTTCGGGTCAAGTGAAAGTGTATTGATAAATCCATAAATAAGTCTCTAGATGGATCATAAAGTAAAAAATTTTAAATGATACCACAAAATAACACAGATGAAATATGAATACTAATAAGATATTAGGTGTGGAAATATAAATTCATTTATAAAATGTATTTTAAATATAAGTGCAATGTTAAGAGTTTATAAAGAAAAAGAAGATGAGAAAGAGGATTATAGATTCCAAGAGAAAAATATACCCATAGCTAAAACATTATTGAAAGATAAATGACAGACTAGCAAAGAAGTAGAAAAAAATGTTATCATCATTATATCAACAGCTGTCATAACTTAAGGAAAAAATATTAACACTTTAAAGGAAAGATGAATAAAAGTTGAAACAGATACTTTATAGAAAAATAATTGTGTCTCAAAATTTAAAAAAAGCTAAACTCGTTTATAATTTAAAAAATGCAAAGCAAAGCAAAACAATCTATCAATTTAGAATTTTTCTTTAAAAGGATCATACTCAAAATTTGTGAGAGTGTGGGAAAAGATACGCTCATACATTGTTACCAAAATGGAAATTGGTACCACTTTTTCAAGAAACAGAAAAATGTATGACCTCTTGTTATTATAGATGCATAGATTCTGCATCTATGAATCTGTTAACGTATGATGTGAGGAAATTGCATACCATAAAACATTAAGTGAAAAATCTGGATTAATACTTATCTATATATTTGCATTATCTGCTGTGTGATCTCAATTTTGTAGAAAAAATGGAAGAAAATACGGCAAATATGCACAATAGTTACCAGCCTGAGAGACTGTTTTATACCAAGATGGGAACTGAAGGATTAAAAAATAAGGCTGTATTTATGTATACTATATTAGTGAGTACATATATATAATCCATGATATGAAACATATAAATTCATTAATTAACACAGTAACTACCTATGTAAGACCTGCTATGTGACTGATCTGACAGACATCTCAAACTTAACACATCCCTGACAGAAACCCAGATTTTCTTCTGTCCTCTACCAATCTCTTCACTACAGGAGGGAATAATACCAAAAAATACAAAAACACTTCTTTCTCTCGGCTAATGACCTCTTCATCCTTCCAGTTCCACAAGCCAAACACTTTAGACTTTTTTTATTTCTTTTTAACTCTCATATTTCACATCCAATCTACCAGGAAATCCCATTGACTCTACCCGCCAAAAGTTTACAATTACTTCTCATGAAGCCAGTTACTACTGTTGTTGGAGCTTTCGACAGTTTTCACCTGGACTACTGCAGTAACCTCTAAATGGACCTGTAGTGTGCACCTTTGTACCCTGCAGTTTATTCTTAATACATCAGAGTGATTCTTTATAGTCCTCGTAATGCCCGCAAGACCCAGGATCTGTACCCTGTGATCTGTCTGACCTTTTCGCAGGCTACTTTCCCACTAGCTCACTCTGCCTGAAGCACCTGGCTTCTTTGTTGTTCCTTAAAAATGCCAGTCACCCACTTGCTTTTAAGGCCTTTGCACAACTCCTGAATTCGCTTACTCTGCTCTATATTTTCCCATGGTACTTTTATCTTTCTAACAAATTTTATCATTTACTTATTAATCATGTTTGTGCTTATTACATGGACTTGCCCACTAAAAATAAACTCCATAAGGTCCGGAATTTTTTTCTTTTTTGTGTGCATATTCCAGTATACCAAAGAATGCCTGGCACATGTTAGGTACTCAGGAAATCTCTATTGAGTGAATGAATGAACTCTGAGTGACTGTGACTATAAGCTCCTTAAAAAAGTGACGATGTCTATTTTGGTCATTACTGGATCCCCAGAGCACACCACACTATTTAGCACTTGGCACAGAATAAATGAAGAAGAATTAAAAGTGGATTATCAATCGTGACACAATTTTTGTGTTATAGTCCATAGTTTATAATATCATGTATTTTTCTTTCTTGCTCAAAAGTGGAAATCCTTACAAAGCCTTATAAGCTACACAAATGTAACGCATAATATTTAATGAGCTCTCATAGGGCATAACCATAGGCTTAGGAAGTGGAGCGATGGCAGGCTAGTGCTGCAAATGATGCAATGAAAATGATCTGATCCAAATGCTATCACCATCGTCCAGAAGAAGAGTGATCTCTTGTTGTCTTCCTTTTAAGTAATAAGATTCTTTTTGATAGCTCTTGGTAGTTTTGTCTTTTTTTTTTTAACTTTTGTGAAATTTTCCTTCTGACTTTTTATTTTGAAAAATTTAAAGCCTACATGCATTTCTGGTCTGCAGACAGGCACTGCATGGTATTTAAAGCTTTGTATGTAGATCTCTAAGGTAATTATTTTGAATTTTTCCCTCTTTGGTTTGCTGGGATAACCAGGGAAGATGCAAGCAAATCTTGTACCAATTCTCCATTTCTACTCAAGGACTTTCCTATCAGTAGATTTTGAGCTCCATGCTTTAGGCTATTACAAACAAATACTTCTAACATGTCTTTGGACCTCTTGCTGTGAAAATCTTCTAGTCAATGATTAAATTTCAAGAGCCTGAACCTCACTAAACTAGTAACAACGGTTGGATAAATTTAGGAGAAGGATTGCATTAGCAACCCTCATCTAAGCAGCTCCATACATTGAGTTTATTTTTCTGCTTGGTTATCAGACTTCGTGTGTAGCAGTCAAGGTGATGGGGACATAGAATGAGGCTGTAATCAAGGAATACATGTTGGTGACTTCCACGACTAAACAGAGATTGGCAATGAGGCAGTTTTCTCATCACTTGATTCCTTTTGTCCCAGAAAGTTGTATCGATATTCCCACTACATTGACTATTTCTTTTTCTCTACCTTGTAGTAATGTGTTCTTCCCTTAGACTTATATGTTTGGTTTAATGTAATTAAGACTAATACAAACAAATTTGCTAATAGGATTACTAGTAGCAATCACGCTATAAACACGCTTAGCCTAAATGAATCACAATCGTTCCCTGGTGCACACAACATTCCTTATTCAAATTCATTTATCTAGCTTAACAAAATCCCGATAGGAACTAGAACTCTAGGCCTTTTAAACAGAGTCAGACAATCTCAAATGCTAGAAAGAAAGAATAAATAAGAATTTGGACCTTCTTTTATCTAGACAGCGAGGTCAAACTGGCCCTGTGCAGGACCACCAATTATTTCTTGGTTTTGTAAACTAAATTGTGTGATTACAGTGGAAATCCAGCTCTGTTCAAGAATTTCTTTTGAAGGCATGTCCAGCTGGAGCCAGACAATTCTGAAATAGATCCCAGCTGTTTGGATTATCTGAACCCAAGAATAACTAAATACTGCCACTGAAAGCGCTATCAGTAGTAAATTCTCATTTGAAGTTGTAGGTAGCTAGCATGCCAAATCCTTAAAGACCACCCCTACTCAGCAGTAGCTTAGAAAGAGTAGTAAGAGGAAGAGATTAATTCTTACTTGTGGTTTTAACTGGCCCAACTACCACAATCCATTTGGTATCTCAAATTGTTCCAAGCATGAGCATATTTAGATGTGCATATTTCAAAGTTGGAAAAGCTAGCCCTTTTCTAGGAAATCTTTAGATTTTTCTAACTTTGAGTTAAATGTTTCATGTATATCTTCAATAATCATAATTATGGATTGTGTATTTTGTCTCATATTTAGCTTATTTTTTAATAAATGAAAGCAGGTACAGATATTTCTATAGCTAATGTCTTATTTTCATTACATAGCACAAAACAAGTATAACTTAAAACAACAATATTCAAAGAATAACAAGATAACATGGTAGATAACTAGAGGGTAATTTCCTTTATTCACAGTAATCATTGCTACACTGTTAATTAATCTGATTGTATTAAATCTCAGTCATATGCTTTGTTACTAATAAGGTCAATAACAGTACATATCAATTTCTAAAAATTAGGTTTTATAATTTTGTTCTCCAGGTAAATAAGCCTCCTAAGTTTTACTCTGCACTCATCATTATCTTCTAATAGCACAAATATTTTAAAGCAATTTAAATACATTTAAATATATTCCATTTTTAAATACTTATATTATCCTTTTATACTCACATATTCATAAGTAATATATTTGAATTTGGTTTTCATCTGAAAGCCTAACCAAAAGCAAATCATTTCAAATATAAATATTTAGTCTCACAAGAAATATTCATTTTCCTTTATTATACGTGCTATACATTTAATTTGTACATTCCCATCTATGTAGAATTAACAAACCTATCATACAAAAATACTTTGTGTACAAATGAATGCTAATTCTGATTGGGTGGCAGTTTGGAGCCAAAGCCAAACTTCATTTTATCACAGGATGTTATGTCAAACTACTATTAAATAATTCTCTTGAACTAAAAATTGTGTGTGGATGTGTCAGAGAGAGAGACCGAGAACAAGACAGAGAGAAATGCTGAGAGAGAGGCAGAAGCAGATGAAGCTGTGTAGTTCAATATGCTTTCTTAAAATAATGTTGTGGGAGGTAATTGGTAAAGAATGTTTTCCCAATCTTAAACAAGTAGTAAATTAGGTGACATTTTATATTTATAACAGGTAAAAACCAGACAAGAATTTCTTTGTGTTACAACTTTCTGAACAGAGCATTTGAAACATTTGATGACTAGATGAGTTCATTTTTTAAAATGCTGTGCTTAATATTTAAGCAACATCTTATTTGAAAAGTTACTCTAGGATAAATAAAACATTCTAGGTGCAATCTTTCAGCAATGACATTCCAGCAGTTTCACTGAGAATAAAGTTGGACAATATTCCAGATTTTGAACATCAAGTATTTTCAGATGATAACTAATGAGTTTTCCAAAAACACTTAAAGTTTCAAACAAAAATATGAAAACCCAAACTCCTGATTCACACATGTATAGTCTTCACAGTTGAATGGGAATATAAACCATTACTTAAAAACATAAAAACTTTGAAGTTTGAGAATAAAAATAGACAACCTACTTCCTAGGGCAGGTGGAATCGTCCACAAGTCTTACTTTCATTTCCCAGAAACAAATAATCAAAACTGTTAACCAAGACCATGATTAAAAGAGAATAAATGAACTAATACTTTTGGATATGTTGAGTTTATAGTGCCTGTATTGGGGAAGGACTTTTCTCCAACCTTAAAGAATTAATAAATAACCTTGGGCATATACTTTCACTTAAATCTAAGTAGGAAAAGCAGAAAAACAAAGCACAAAGAAGACTGACAGGGAGAATTAATTAAAAGTAGCAGGAAGAACTTCCCCACATCCAGAAGAATTATATCTCAGAAGCCGAGGGAAGTCAAATATTCAGGAAAAAGTGATTTTTAACAGTGGCAAGGACTGAAGTATGATGAACTATTAAAATGTAAGAAACCCTAATTGGATTAAGTCAATATAAGGCTATCTATAGACAGTTTCAGTAAAGAGATTGGGGTGAAAATCACACTTCATAGGTGTATGAATGAGTAGGAGATGAGAAAGTGGAGCCAGCTGCAAAGACATCTGTTTTTCTTTAAAAAAATAAATATACTAGCAAGAGGAATGTGCAGGGTTAAAGGATGTTTTTATTTGCTTGCTTGTTTCTAGGACAGAAGATAGTGAATATGTTTTGTAAACTGAAGGGAAAAATGGAGTAGTGAGGACACAAAGAAGTTCTACAAAGCCCTGAGGAGACTGGAGTTGGGATGTGTATGGAAACCCACCCCCACCCTGCCCCCACTCCATCAGCACTTCCAATGCCCTCATGCCCTGCTTTTATTAGTATTTTATATTCCACCTACTTGTTGCAATTATTCTTTCTCTCCCTTACATTTCCACCCTCAATCTCCTTTGGGATATTCTTATTCCCACCATTTCCACTTACCCCTTAAATGCACCTGTCTTCCCAGGGCTTTGTAAAGTTCACAGATCTTTGTCTTTTGTCCTTTCATATATGTTAAGCACCTAGAACATAGTGATGCTCAACAAATACGTTGATTTATTTATTGTTGAATTGTAGAATTTAAAAAAAAATTTAGGGATGAGTCTGAAAGTCTGCATTTTTTACCTACAAAGAAGGAATAATTAAGCTGCATGGAAGGAGGGGTAAAGAGAGTGTATTAGTCCATTTTCATGTTGCTGATAAAGACATAACAGACCAGTCAATTTACAAAAGAAAGAGGTTTATTGGACTTACAATTCCACATGGCTAAGAAGGCCTCAAAATCATGGTGGAAGATAAGGAGGAGCAAGTCACATCTTACACGGATAGCAGCAGACAGAATGAGAGCTTATGCAGAGAAACTCCAATTTTTAAAACCATAACATTTTGTGAGACCCGTTCACCATCATGAGAACAGCATGAGAAAGACCCGCCCCTATATTTAAATCATCTCCTACCAGGTCCCTCCCACAACACATGGAAATTATGGGAGCCACAAGATGAGATTTGGGTGGGAACACAGAGCCAAACCATCTCATTCAGTCCCTGGCTTCTCCCAAATCTCATATCTTCACATTTCAAAACAAATCATCCCTTCCCAACAGTCTCCCAAAGTATCAACTCATTTCATCATTAACTCCAACGTCCACAGTCCAAAGTCTCATCTGAGACAAGGCAAGTTTCTTTCACCAATGAGCCTGTAAAATCAAAAGCAAGTTAGATACTTCCTAGATACAATGGGGGTACAGGCATTAGGTAAATACAGCCCTTCCAAATGGGAGAAATTGGTCAAAACAAAGGTGCTACAGGCCCAATGCAAGTCCAAAATAGAGCAGGGTATTCAAATCTTAAAGCTCCAAAATGATCTTCTTTGACTCCATGTCTCACATCCATGTCACACTGATGCAAGAGGTAGGTTTCCATAGTCTTGGGCAGCACTATCCTTGTAGCTTTGCAGGGCACAGCCTCCCTCCTGGCTGCTTTCACAGGCTGGCATTTGGTGTCTGCAGCTTTTCCAGGTGCAAGTTGCAAGGTGTCAGTGGATCTACCATTCTGGATTCTGAAAGACAGTGGCCCTCTTCTCACAGCTCCACTGTGTGGTACCCCAGTAGGGACTCTGTGAAGGGGCTTCAACCCCACATTTCCTCTCTGCACTGCCCTAGCAGAGGTTCTCCACGAAGGCCCCACCCTTGCAGCAAACTTGTGCCTGGACATCCAGTTGTTTCCATACATTCTCTGAAATTTAGGCGAAGTTACAATTCTTGACTTCTGTACACTATCAGGTTCAACACCACATAGAAGCTGCCAAGGCTTGGGGCTTGCACCCTCTGAAGCCACAGCCTGAGCTCTACATTGGCCTCTTTCAGTGACAGCTGGAGTAGCTGGCACCCAGGGTACTAAGTCCCTGGAATGAAGCCACTCTTTTCTTGTAGACTTCTAGGTCTGTGATGGGAAAGGCTGCCAAGAAGACCCCTGACATGCCCTGGAGACATTTCCCCCATTGTGTTGAGGATTAACATTCAGCTCCCCATTACTTATGCACATTTCTGCAGCCAGTTTAAATTTCTCCTCAGAAAATGGGATTTTCTTTTCCATCTCATTATCAGGCTGCAAATTTCCCAAACGTTTATGCTCTGCTTCCCTTATAAAACTGAATGCCTTTAACAGCAGCAGAATCACCTCTTGAATGTTTTGCTGCTTAGAAATTTCTTCTTCCAGATACCCTAAATCATCTCTCTCAAGGTCAAAGTTCCACAAATCTCTAGGGCAGAAGCAAAATGCCACCAACCTCTTTGCTAAAACATAACAAGAGTCACCTTTACTCCAGTTCCCAACAAGTTCCTCATCTCCATCTGAGACCATCTCAGCCTTGACATTATTGTCCATATCACTAGCAATATTTTGGTCAAAGCCATTCAACAAGTCTCTAGGAAGTTCCAAACTTTCCCACATTCTCCTGTCTTTTTCTGAGTCCTTAAAACTGTTCCAACCCCTGCCTGTTACCCAGTTCCAAACTCTTCCACATTGTGAGAGGACTCACAATGATGGTGGAAGGCAAAAAGGAGCAAGTCACACCTTAAGTGGATGGCATCAGGCAAAAAGAGAGCTGATGCAGAGAAACTCCCATTTTTAAAACCATCAGATCTTGTGAGACCCATTTGTTACCCTGAGAATAGCATGGTAAAGACCTGCCCCTGTGATTTAATCATTTCCCACTGGATCCCTCCCACAACACATGGGAATTACAGGAGTTACAAGATGAGATTTGAGTGGGAACACAGAGCCATAGCATATCAGAGAGATTTCAAATATACTGAAAATTAAACATTCAGTACAGACTGGTCCCCAATGTGACAATTTTTCAATTTTACCATGGTAGGAAAGCTATATGGGTTTTTTTGTGTGTTGTTTGTTTGTTTTTTTGAGACAGAGTGTTGCTCTGTCACCAGGCTGGAGTGCAGTAGCGTGATCTCGGCTCACTGCAACCTTCACCTCCTGGGTTCAAGCAATTCTCCTGCCTCAGCCTCCCAAGTAGCTGGGACTACAGGTGTGCGCCACCAGGTCCAGCTAATTTTTTGTATTTTTGGTAGAGATGGGATTTCACCATGTGACCAGGATGGTCTTGATCTATTGGCCTCGCAATCTACCTACCTAAACCTCTCAAAGTGCTGGGATTACAGGCATGAGCCACCACGCCTGGCCTGGAAAGCTATGTGAATCTAGTAGAAATAGTACTTTAAATTTTGAATTTTGGTCTCTTCCTGGGCTAGTGACAGGAAGTATGATAGTCTCTTGTGATGCTGGGCAGTGAGTTGCAGCTCTGGGTTAGCCATGTGGTCAAGAGGTCAGACAACTGACCATCTAGAGTGAACTGCATTGTGATACGATTTTACCAAACTATAGGCTAATATAAGTGTTTATGCTGGAGGTTGCACTTTTTTGAATTGCAGACATGTGTAAAAAATCAGACCTTGGTGATGACCTTGGGTGGTATGATATAAATAACTCCCATATACTTAGTGTTCCAATAATGGAACACTAGGGATAAATGGATTAAGGTAGGCTAGGCTAAGCTATGATCTTCAGTGGGCTAGATATATTAAATGCATTGTTGACTTTGACATTTTCAACTTATTATGGGTTTATTATAATGTATCCCCATTGTAAACCAAGGAGCATCTATGTGTAGATCAAAGGTCATTCATGGAAGCTCATGGGCCCCATTTAAGAAGTGACATGGTGTCTGGGCACAGCGGCTCACGCCTGTAATCCCAGTACTTTGGGATGCTGAGGCAGGTGGATCACAAGGTCAGGAGATCGAGACCAGCCTGGCCAGTATGGTGAAACCCCATCTCTACTAAAAATACAAAAATAAAATTAGCTGGGTTGTGGTGGTACATGCCTGTAGTCTCAGCTGCCCTGGAGGCTGAGGCAGGAGAATCACTTGAACCCAGGAGGCAGAGGTTGCAGTGAGCTGAGATCATGCTGCTGCACTCCAGTCTGGGCAACAGAGCAAGACTTGGTCTCAGAAAAAAAAAGTAGTGACATTTTTTACTTACCCTATATAATCTTTCTATAATTAGCTGCTATCATTGAACATAAGATTTAACATGACATTTTAGATGTTTGGCTTGTCTCAGAAAGTAAGAAGATGTTACTTGACTCTCATCTCTGCATGATGACAATTACCTGGATCAGAGTCGAGGCTCTCCCATCACCACCATGGCCAGAACATACACATGCAAGATAAAGCACATGGTCATCATTTGAAAGTTCCCACCATCCATTATTGTATCCCTAAACCCTAAGTTTACCGTCAGTTGTTATTTATTATTAGGCTTGCATTATTGTCTTTTATAGTAGGGCTCCTTTATCCATGTCTGTCACTTTCTTGGCCTCTTTATGTGGTAGTATCTATAATCTATAATTTTGGTAGTTTTCAATTTATAAATAAGTTATGTTTCAATGGGGCTGTACAGAAGGAAAAATAATATCTTTTCCTCATTCATCAAAAGGGTAGTAGCTGGCCAGAAGCAGTGGCTCATGCCTGTAATCCCAGGCATGGGAGGCCTTGGGAGGCTGAGGCAAAGGATCACTTGAAGTCAGGAGTTCAGACAAGCCTGGCCAACATAGTGAAACCCATCTCTACTAAAAATACAAAACTTAGCTGGGAGTGGTGGCCTGTTCCTTTAATCTCAGCTGCTCAGGAGGCTGAGGCAGGAGAATTGCTGGAACCCAGGAGGCAGAGGTTGCAGGGAGCCAAGATGGTGCCACTGAACTCCAGCCTGGGCAACAGAGCAGGACTGTGTTACAGACACACATACAAAAAATCTATTAAAAAAGGTATTAGCTGATACTCCATAAGGAAAGACAGATTAACAAGACAAAAGCATAATAAATTTATTTAATCAAAGTTTTACAAGACTTCAGAAATGAAAACCCAAAATTCTGGAGAAAATTGTATATTTTTATGCTGTCTGATGAAAGAATTAGGTAGTTGTGGGGAAACATAATTGGACAAAAAGGGGTATAATTTAATGGTAAATACTGGGGGTAATTTAGCAAGTCTTGTTTGTTCAGATTCTTTTTGGCTTCTGGGTATAGGGTGCGACTTCTCTGGATTGAGGATCATATGACCCTACTTTCAGGCAAGGAAAGTCAGAGAATTTCTTTATGACCATGTTTCAGGGGAAAGTCAGAGTGACCTTGCTTCTCTGGATTTCTTAATTGCTAAGGTGCCATGTTTTGGGGTATTGTGTTCTGAGTCCCGACAGGGCTTTCCAGTGCCCTTAGAAATAGATCAAACTTCTTAGCTTAGCTAATCAGGCCCTACATGATCTGGTGGCTCTGACTCCTGTGACCTCCCTTCACAAATCTACAGTTAGTTTTAAATGCACTCCTATTTTCTGTCTTCAATGGTCCTTTTTCTCATTCTTAAATAGGCCAAACAGCCTTCAGCCTTTATATTTTCGGTTCACTTTACTGGGATTCCCTTTCTCCAGATGATTAACATGGCTGGTTCCATTGTTATCTCCCAGCAGTGAGAGTGAAGGCCATAGTTCTATTTCCACAAACCCTGATTCCTGTCCCAATTTTGCCACCCACACACGTTTGTTATCAAGTAGCTCCTTCTTTCAAAATCATGTAAGTTGTTCTGAAATGTCAATGCACCTCAGCCTTCTGTCCTTTCAAGTTCGTCTAACTTCCATGAAAAGCTTGCTCAAGAAAAAGCTGACAATTTCTTGGGGGCACGATTAACTTAAACGTTTAATCAGAATCAGATGACAAGGAGTGCACACAGAATATATTGGAATCTTAAAATTAGGTTTCACTCTGAAGAACATACACTATTACTAGGCTTTTAAACCCATTTATGCAAATACAATGGTACCCATTCGCTATGTCCAGCTAATATACATATCTCAGATACCACTGATTTCTCCAAAGAAAAATGATTTCTAGTACACTATATGCTAATTAATAAACTTTCTGGTCTTGATTGGAGTTACAAATAGTGCTCTTCTGGAGGAGGCTTTTCATTAGTCTTTTAAATGTTCACTAACTAGTTCTCAAGTGGTAGTTCTTATTAATGTACTTGAAATATTTACCTACCACCCCAAATGTGCTAGGTTAAAATACACACTCACTCCTGAACACATACACTCACACATATCCCATTCTCTATTCTGATGTGTCTTCAAGTAAGTTATAGGAAAACATAACAACTGGGAATCACTCCGGTATAGAACAAATGAGTGAGAATCTTGCCACTGCTACCCCCCACCCCACCACCAACCACATATACACCAGTTCTAAGTGAATTGACGTGGGAATAAAAACTTAGTTTACTACTGGGATGGGGACTAACAGTCATTGGTTCACCCCTTTAGTCTTTCCATGAAACCAGTGAGATTTAAAGAAATTGTTTCTGGCACCCTCCATTTAACTTGGAATGTATTTTGTTACAGAAACAAGGCTCATCTTAATTTGACTTGAAATGGATCTATTGGTTGTGCATTTCTGTAACTTTTTGTGTTAAGTAGCCATTGCAGTCTTCCAAGAATGACTCTTATAAAACCTAGATTACATTTCTCTGCTTTTTCTCTTCCTGCTGTCTGAATAAATCATTGCACACGGGTGCATGTGAGTAATTTAGAATATACTGATCATTTCACAGAATAAACTGAAGAGAGGGTTTCATATCAAATACTCCAAAGCAAAATCTTCTAAAATCATCATGAGACATCTCTCTTCTTTCAGGTCTCTTTTACCTCTCATGTGATCAAACAGATGTTTTTTCTTCCTCTTTTCTTCCCCTAGACACTGCTCAGCTTCTGCTGAATCCTTCCCTTCTTTTCTTCCAAAAGAAAAAGTATTTCTTTTCTTTCACAAGTGTAATAATCCTACCGTTTTCTCCATATCCTAGATGCCAACTGATAACAGCCACCTCCAAACCCTGGCTTCCACCCTGAACAGGTTTATCAAAACAGGAAATGTAGGTCTTTCCTTCTGGAAGATTTGTATACCAGCAGCCTAGAAAAAAAAATTCCTAACATTGTTACATCTGTACTTGTAGAAATATAGATTGAGTTCTAAACACCACAAGTTTTTTGGAATAGAAATGTTTTAATTTGGAGATTTCTTGAGTCATGGAAACAGAAAAAATATTCATTAACTTTGGATTTTCTTCAAATATGATGGATGTGGGGTTTCTTATGATGATATTTCATATACAACAAAAAGGAACAAGCTGTTCTGTCTCAACATACACTAGTCTACATTTATTTATGTAAAGAACATTAAGAACAAATATCTAAAATAATTAAGAGATCACCACAAGCTTTCTAAAATAATTTGGTTGAAAACAATGAAAAATGTGATTCTAATAATCTACCTTTTCAACATGTGTGATCTATCTCCTTACATTCTTTGGGTGATTATATTTTCTAGAAAAAAATCAGAACTAGGAACATTTGTAATTTTGTAATAATGTTAGTGCAAGAAATAGTTCAAATGTTGGAATTCCTGGGACATTTCCATAAAGTATGGGAAAAGTACTTCAGAATACTTCAAATTAGTACTGTCCTTGAAAAAATATCTGCCTTATTCCAAAGTAAGCCCTACAAATAGAAGACAGGAAGCTATCTAAATATTATGATCTAAGGGACAGTACAAAGTCCTATGCCCTATATCATCTCTAACTGTCATGGTCTTTCTTGATGCCTGGACTAAAACTGCCATTACTTGAACCTTTCTTCTCAGGTATGAGAAAGTAATCTGCATTCTTCAGAAAAATGTTGTTAAAATGCTTATCATTTTATATTGCAAATTGATGGGGAAGATCACCAAATTAGTAATAACTTGTTACTAGAAGAATTAAGATCCTGGCAGAATGAGAAATTATATGCCGGGGGGGAAGGAAAACTAGACTTGAATTCACGAACTTTGAGTTCTAGTGCGAGCTGTGATGTTGACTTGCCAAGAGAGCATGGGCAACTCATTTAATCTTCAGCAGCCACAATTTCTCCAGTTTTGGAATGGGGTTAGTAGCAGTAGTGCCTCCCAGTTTGATTTTTGCCTTGAAAAATTATAAAGTGCTTTAGGATCAGGAAACTAATAGGGGAAGCGGAAGGAAATTGACTTTGAGTTGTCTAATGCTAATCGTAAATATTGATAATATAGAATGAAGGTGCAAAGGAAAGAAAGAGGATGATTCCAAAGTAATCCTCCCTGCCCCCACAAGACAGGTTAGCTGGCCCATGGGGAGGCTGAGGTAAGTCATGTTTAAATCAAACCTCACTCTTTCCTAGAATTGGCAGTGATCATGGTGCAAGGATAATTTAGACAAGTGGGAGAATACAGATGAACAATAACAATAAAAATATGTATGGCATCAAGAAATATAGAATCATGGATCCTGGTTACTTGTATTTTCAAATCCAAATTGAAATGGTGTGTTAGATAAGGAGAAACTCAGGGACTAATTTATTTGGGGATTTAAATAATTTTTCTTTGCTATATTTCCCTAGAGCCTTTAGGAGATTGCTTTTAAAGTCTTATGCTATCATGCATGTCAGTATCTGATACAGTTTTATCCATATTTTACTGAAGGAGTAGCAGTGGCACAAGGAAAGCTGACCATAAATGCTCAGGGCTTTGTAGTATTAATATTATCGCCTCAGGAACCAAGGAAAGTATAAAATCAGCTTTGATTATTTTGATCTCTGACCTGCAAGCCTATGATATATAGCCCTCAAAAGGTGCCTTGTCCGTAGGAAGACAATTAGTGACTTTAAAAAAAGAGTCCCAAACTTTCTACCTTAGTTCTGGTACAGGTCTAATGTTTAGGTATAACTAGAAAGATACTGCTGAGATATAATGAAACACTTCCCACCTCTTTTTCTCAGTTCATCATGTGTCATTCAGAGGTAAGGGCACAGAAGAAAAAAGTACTTCAGTTGCCTTTCATTTCTCTTTCCTGTCTTCCATCTCAAAAGGAGTTTCCAGGGAACATATAAGACAGGGAGAATGCAAAGGTTAGAACACTTTGACTTTGACATGTCAAAAATCCAGTACAACTGGCTCAGGCAAAAGGGAAATTTATTGAAGGATTACTTGGTTACTTCCAGTATTAAGGGAAAACCAACTTCCAGGAAAGGAAGGAGGCAGCCGAACCTCAGGAAATAAAGGCTGCCTCTTTCCCATTCCCTTTGTTTGCCTGTCTACTTCAGCCTCCGCTCTAGCTGCTGTCACCAGAAGTAGGAAACACAGTCATCAAGATCAAACAATATCTTACACCATCTACAATGCGAAAACTCTTTAATGATGACTTGGTTCAAGACAGCAAGATCATGGAAGAAGGACTGCAATTGGTCCAATGGGCAGAGGGCAAGGCAACCGAAGAAGCAGGCAGGGCTGATTGTTTTCCCATGTTTGGAGTCATGAGGAGAGTGGTTTCTGAAGGAAGGAGAGTGGGGAAAATCATTCCCTGTAAGAAAGGGAAGGTAGAGAGCACTGATGAAAAGAGCTAAACAGTGGATATCCATCATAAGGAACAAATTAGGCATACCTAGGGGATAATGTTAACCTGGTGAGAAATGAACAAATCTTCCAAAACTTAGAAAACTATACCCCTTATTTTTGTCTACTTCAAATTATGTTCTGGCAGTATCACTGGTGAATTTCCAGAGCAGCCAGCCTCCAATTATAGAAAAGAACTGTGTTCCAAAAATTGACTTGTAAGGAGTTTGGATATGAGAATATGTAGAAGCAATGCTACCAATGGTGTTTCTGCTTTTAAGCCAGTTTATCCTTAATATGCCTAAATTATTATACTAACAGTCCATTTCAGTGTCACCAAATATCCATTAGAGAATCTTTCTCAAGAGTCCAGCTTCTGAGTACCATGAAATACATTTTACCTCCTAGTGGTGATTTCTTTTGCACTGCATCGGGTAATGGTTGAGTAACCGATAAATCATGAAAGGGAACTCTGCTGGGACTCCCAGGAAGCAGCAGTTTATTTGCCTTCGGTGTTGTTTTCTGATGCAGAGAATATGAAATAAAAGGCTGACAACCTGTGTTCTAGATTAAGTAACTGCTTCTTGCTCTGTGACTTCAGAAAACAGGCCTTGGTTTTTACATCTGTCATATGGTGTTGGTGTGTGTATGTGTGCATTTATGTGTGCTGGGAGCCAGTTGGACTGCCTTTTAAATTCAGGACTACCTTTTGAAGTTCTTTCCACCCTAAAAAGTCATGCTTCTGTGCTGAGAAAAACACTTTCTCATAGCCCTGTTACTGCTGCACTCCTTCAATGTCTGCTGATGTATATGGAGGCTTCCGTAGTAAAACCAAGATGGGGGGTGGGGTTTTCTCAGCACTCTCCTTTTTTGAGGGTCCTGTATTAATAAATGAAGGAATGACAAGACAGGACTGTAAAATTTATGGAATTGTGAATATTTTCATTTGACAAACTAACACAACAGAAATTATGATATAATTGAACTACTAATAATCAATTATAGTATTCATAAAAATAATGATTTATGGTACAATCTAAAGTAGTCCAGTAATTGGGTGTATATGTGAAGTTTTATGAGAGACACATAAAAAATATTGCCAATAAATATGTCTGTTATTGTATATATGAACTTACCTGGAGATAGCATCAAAGATCTAATTTATGGCTACTTTGCATAAAGCCCTAGTCAAAGCATCCTTCTAGTAACTTTTGTGAGATGCCCTGTTCCCTCGTGTTAGTAAAGTTGTAGATTATTTCTAGTTAGAGGATCAAACTGGAAACAACAGTGCACTGCGCATTCTCAATGATCTCATTTTCCCTAATCATGTGATTGGTTATCTTATCAATTCTATTTTTTTTCCCATTGTAGTTTCTATCATTTGAGGAAGAAATAAAAGAATAAATACACAATAAAGATAAACAGACTAGCTGCACAATTAGTTTGGGAAAAAAATTGAAATGATTGCAAATCATATGCAGTATGGTAAGTCATAGACATAAGTTCAGGATAATAATTCCTCTCAAATTGTGGGTTTAAATGAAATCCAATATGGGTTTATGA